>PQXP01000114.1:0-66366 GCA_002973495.1 Apiotrichum akiyoshidainum | reverse complement strand
GGGGGGGGGCAGGAAAACAGGGGAAGTGGGCCGCACGCGAGCGAGGAAGAGAAAAAAAGCGACGACGCACGGCGCCCAAGGCCACACGGGCTGGCTGGGCCATGTTCCTTCCGGATGAGCCGGGTAGCGAGACAACACATGGGCACCAGAGCAGAGGCACCCGGAATGCAATGGCCGACTCGGCTGTTACCACGATGATGCATTAGGCACAGCTGCTGCGCATTTTGGCGTCGGGGCATCCAACCTGAGCTTGAGCGGAGAGAAGAGAGAGAAGAGAGAAGAGAGAGGATGGTGGGGAGAGGAAGAGGAGCCGGCAGGAAAGCCCACTCCCCCACACTGCCCATGCCACGACCGTGCTCGTTCTCCTGCCACCACCACCGCGCGACACTCGCTCGCCGCGATATATAAACCACCTCCCTCCCCTCCTATCCGCTTTTCCTCATCTCGCAACAAGTCTCTCTGTCTCGCTCTCTTCGGACCACTCTTTAGAACCGTACCGCCAGTACAACCACATAATCGAATCACAATGAAGTTCGCCATCCTCGCCGCCGTCGTCGCCTCGCTCGTCTCGGTCTCCGCCCAGGAGTGAGTATTCTCCCCCTTCCTTGTGACCGTCTTTCACCACTAACACGCACCTAGCCTCTCCTCGCTCCCCACCTGTATCCTCACCTGCGGTGCCCCTCTCCTCGGCACGGTCGCTGGCGCCTGCCCCAACGGCCTCTCCGACGTTCCCTGCCTCTGTGGCCAGTCCTCCTTCACCAGCGCCCTCCTCGCCTGCGCTGAGACCTCTTGCCCTGCCGACGTCGTCGCCCAGAAGGACCAGCTTGTTGCTCAGCTCTGCCCCGGCGGCACCGGCGGCGCCGCCGCCGAGACCTCCGCCGCCGAGACCTCGGCCGCCCCTGCTGAGACCTCCGCCGCTGAGTCGTCGGCCGCCCCTGCCGAGACCTCCGCCGCTGAGTCGTCGGCCGCCCCTGCCGAGACCTCCGCCACCGACGCTGCCTCGTCGGGCGGTGCCGTTGCCTCGTCGGCCGCCGACGCTGCCTCGTCGGGCGGTGCCGCTGCCACCTCGGCTGGCGCCTCTGCCTCCAAGGCCTCCGCTTCGGCCTCGGCCTCCAAGGCCTCCGCTTCGGCTTCGGCCTCCTCCGCCGCCGCCTCCAAGACCCCCTCGTCGGCTGGCCGCGTCACCATCGGTGCCGGTGCCGTTGTCGCCGGTGTCGTCGCCGCTGCCCTCTTCTAAGCGATGCACCCAGACGATCTCACCCCTACCCCTCGTTTCTCGCCAGCCTTCACCAGCAATGGCTCTCATAGTCCCGGCGCTTTCCAGCGCTTTTCCTTCTCTTTATGTTTTTAATCGCGTTGGGTACTCGGTGATGGGATGTATGCAGGAATGTTAGCCCATCTTTCACCTGTTCCAAACCAAGTTTCAGACAGGAACAACTGACTCTTCTTGTGCTTGTGTTGTGCTCCCACAAATGTCATGCTGAGGCCAGACCAGACACACAGTGCCCAGCAAATCGCGAATAGTGTAATGTTCGTCATCGTCCCCAATATCATCATGTCACCCACCCCTCGCTGACACCGATGACGGCGTATCGCAACGTCGACATTACACGGCCTCCGCTTGGCACACGCAGCGCGCCGTCACCCTTCACGAAACCAGGGACCTCCGTGATGCTTGGCAGGACGACACTTTTTTTGTCGGCGTAATCCGCAATCAGCGTGAGATCTACTATTACCTGCGATCCACAGATGGGGAGGTAGGTACCAATGTCTCCGCCCGCCATCCACTCCTTCGCCCGTCCGTCCGTCCGTCCGTCCGTCATGTCCGTTGTTTCGGACTGACCGCATTCGTACCAAGGCAGTGACAAGCACAGCTTCCCCAGACTCATGTGGAGGATACTTGAGAAGATATACCAGAACAGTGGTAAGCTTCCCAGACAAGTCGGAACGATCTGCCTGCCGGAGAACAATGCTTTGTCAACAGGACGCGAGGGCGTCGACGCGTCGACCCATCTCAGCTGCTGTCTGTGGCTCCGGGGGCGTCGGCGGTCGGAAGAGGCACAGACACAAAAGGCGCGAAGCAGGTAGACCATCCGGGAGAAGCACGGGTGCACGGCACGGCGGCGTGGCACGGCAGAAGGGCGGCGCGGAGGCGTGGTGCACACGGTGTCCCCCCAGTGAGACAGTCACAATCGCTGTCACGCTCGGCGTGAGCGCTGTGGATTGCAGAAGGCCCACGGCAGAAGAGGCCTGGTACTGGGTGTCGGCCCTCCAGTCAGCAACGCACTCCTCCGCGTCCTCGGTTCCCCAGGATTGATTCCACAGCAAGCTTTTGCCTCGGACCCCAGATTGCGAGGATTGGGGGACCAATATGAAGGAACAAGGTATGCACGGAGCATTCTTGGCACGCGACAAGATAGGAGCTGGGACAGCTGGGTCCGCGACGCTTGGCACAAGGAAGAGCAAGAGCCAGCTCTCCATGTCACAAGTATAAGGATGGAGCTTTTTGGTGTTGGACGCACCATGGCGGCTGTACCAGCCGTCACCTGCACCTGCACAATATTACATAGTGCTGCACATAGGACTCGGTCGAATACTACGTTGTATGCGCTTGGGCGACATGAGCGACGGAGGAGCGAGCGTCGGGCCCGAGTCGCAATGCATGGGCCATCGTATTCAGTCCGCCAACTGAGCAGATGTGGAGGGGACGCACAAAAGCCGCCCGGTTGCCCAAGGGATGCCACTCTCAGCGCCAGGGTCACCAGGATGCCATGGCGTCCAACCCGAGAGGAGCCGTCTTGCCCAGCAGCCAACAACACCACCCTCGATCTTGATGCATCCTTGTCCTGTCTTGTCTCTTCTCTCTTCTCTCATCTTCCTTATTACCATCACCCATTCTTCTCCCCTCACTTCTTGTCGCTCTTTGGTTCACTCTCTGGTTCCCGTCGCGTTGATCTCGACCTTCTAGTCCTCCTCAAACCGACTTTCTCGCCCCCGTTTCCTGCAACCAAGCACACACCTGTCTTTTCTCAAGCACATCCAAACAGAAAACCACATAGACAACAATGACCCCCGCCGCTTTCCCCCTCCTCGCGCTCGTCGCTGTGCTGGCACAGCCGTGAGTTGTCTTCTTGGCCACTAGTTGTTCCACAGCTGAGATTCAGCATCGCCGCCCTCCCCCTCAAGTTTGACGGCTGTGAGCAGACCTGCGTCGTCGACTGTTCGCAGGGCTACGATGCCTTCCTCACCTGCTTTGAGGAGATCGAGTGGTAAGTTGGAGCCCATGCATCCCACAACCGGCGTCCCCCAGAGGACTTGGACATCAAAAAACCTGCTCGGTGGTTCATCTGGTAGTCAAGCATTCATTCTGCAGAGGCCGGCCTGATAAACGCTACCGCTCGCCGAGTCCTGGCGGCCGTGGCGCTCCCTGCCCAGTCCGCCCAGACTGGCACAAACTTGCAGCGCCCAGCGAATGCGAGTTGGCACATGGCGGCGGTCTGGGGGGTGTGGCAACAGTGTGGCACCCCAGTTTTGGCTGTTTTTCCTGAACCAAACATTGCAAAAACCTTCTTGCCCTGTGTACTTCAACAACAACAGCTAACATGCAGCGCCTGCGAGTCGCTCGAAGCCGACCCCGAGGCCGTATATGATGACATGTGCCCTGAGGGTCTTGGCTCAACTTCGGCTGCCATCTTCTCGGCGTCCGCCTTTATCAGCTCCACCACCTCCGCGACGGCTACCTCGGCTGCCGCGTCGTCGTATGTCTCATCGGAGCCTACCAGCTCTACCGAGGCTCCCGCCTCGTCTGCCGATGCTGCCTCCACCGAGGCTCCTTCCTCGACCGCCTCTGCTTCGTCCGAGGCTCCTACCTCGAGCGCGGCTCCTACCTCCACATCTGTGTCCTGGATCATTGCCGAGCCCTCGGATGCCGACTATGACCAGCTCCCCTGGTGCGACGAGGTGGACGACAGCTGGTACTACTCGTCCTCCTCTGCTCCTGCGGCTTCTGCCACTTCGACTGCTACTGCTGTTCAGTCCTCCCTCGTTCAGGAGTCGGTCGCTACTGAGTCGGCCGTTGAGACTTCTGTGAAGGACGTCAAGGCTGAGGCGGCGTTTGCCGAGGTTCTCCAGTCCACTGCCACCCCGGTCGAGTCCACCGTTGAGGCCTCGTCGGCTCCCGCGCCTACCTCCACTTCCACCGCTGCCGACGTCTCTGCCGTGACTGAGGGCCGCGAGGACCAGACTTCCACCACCGAGACCTCGGCTGAGACCACTGCCGCTGCTCAGACCACTGGTTCCGCCGCCGCCACGACTACCCCCCTCACCGACCTCCCCACCGGCCTCTCGCCTCCTGCTGTGCAGGCTGTCGCTGACGGCGCCGCTTCGGGCTCGGGCTCGGACACCACCCAGCGCCCCGCGCTCGGCTCCTCGGCGTCAGCTTCGCTTCGTCTTCCCTCCGTCGGCCTCGCGCTCGCTGCCGTCGTGACCGCCCTCCTCATCTAAGCTCAAGCAGCATCTCTCATCTCCCTCCATCTTTGCCTTCACCCTTCTCTACTTGACTTCTTTTCTCTCTTCTTTCCGTCCAAGTGACACTTTTCAGGGTTAGGTCCCACTGGCTTGGGACCTCTGGTGCGGCACTGCGCACTGCGCTTCGCTTGCGAGACGTAGCTCACAGACAGGCATCGGTAGAACCGCGCCTCGCTTGATGCGTCGCGCGGCGATACATTCTTCATTAGATTGTAGACTCGAGCGGGCAAGTAGCAACAGATCCGCGATCGGCGCCGTGCGCTTATGTTACCACTTGTCCGCGCCTCCGCTGCAATCTGCCTCCTGTCCTCAGCACCACCGTCGATGTGGACCTCTGTGAGGGTGACGATGTGTGGAACGATGGGATCTACAAGCTGCTAAAGTTCCGTGGTGGTGAGCGGGTCGCGATGATGACAGTGTTCAGTGGACATGTGTTGATTGACTGGGCGATCGTGTGCACAAGCTTCACCACGCGGTTTGGCAGACCGGGTCTCTGAAATATCCGTGGTCAGTTCTACATGTTGTCCCGCTGTCAGAGTTCGTCAGAACAACCATGCATGCGTACAACAATAAATGCAGCCACTCCACAACTCCACACGTTACCGTAACAGGAAAAGGGACGCTTAGTCGCTGTCGCTCTCGTCGTCGCCGAGGACACAGACGCTGCGGATCTCTCCTCCGGGCGTGTACACAACGGTGGCGTTCGCGGCGCCGTCCTCGACGTATCCCTCGACGAGCTGGAAAATGTCCGTGTGCGAGTGGGAGCGGGAGCGGGTCGTGGGGGTCGTAGGGTGTGAGATGGTGGGGGCGCGGAAGCGGCGGCGGACGGACGGGGTGGGGGATACGGGGTTGGACGTCGCGTATACGGTGCCAGTCGGCGAGACGGGCGACGAGGACATGTGCAGCTGGAGATTCGTGGTCGTGCGGCGGCGGCGGAATGAGTGCCGCGGCGACACGGAGCCGAGGGCGGCGTGGGACGCGGCGGGCGAGTTCTCGACCGTCCGGTGGCCGGTCGTGTTCGCGCGGCGCATCGGCGGGCGAGGCGAGTGCATCGTGTCGTCGTTGTCGTCGTACGGGAAGAGCGATTCCGAGGAGCGCACGCGGGGAGCGGCAGACGGAGGAACGAGCGCGTTGGGCGGCAGCGAGTCGACATCAATGTGCGGCGCATGGCCACGGTAGGGTGTACCGGGTATGCGCTCGAGGCCAAGAAGGCTCATGCTCGGCGACGGGGCGGGCAAGCCCTCAGGAATAGACATACCCGTGGCAGCAGCGACCTCCTCGTCGGGGCCATTGTGCTCGCCGTACCAGTCGTCAAGATCCTCGGCGGCCGCCTCCATGTCCGCCATCTGGCGCTGCTCCCACTCGATGCGCGGGAGGGTCTGGCGCACCCAGCGGCCGATCGAGTTGATCGCCGCATGGGTCGCGGGCAGCCAGGTGAACATCTGGAACACGTGTACCATGTCCTCGTACAGCTCGTGTGTGACGGAGACTCCAGCGAGAGTCGCCTTATGCGCGAGGAGCGTGATCTCGTCACGCAGCACTTCCGAGTCGCCCGACTGAATGAGCATCGGCGGAAGTCCGCGCAGGTCGCCAAACAGCGGAGACGCGTACGGGTGCGTCAAGTACGCCGCGATGCCCTTGGGGCCTAGGTAGCAGCCGACGGGGTTGAGGTGGTCGTCAGCCTCGGGCAGCGGGATCACGTCCATGTCGCCGTTGTCGTCCCAGCTTCCACACGACATGGTGAGGTCCACCCAGGGGGACAGGAGCACAAGTCCAGCCGGCATCTGGTACCCGTTGTCCCGCAGGTACAGACACAGAGCGAGGGACAGTCCGCCGCCTGCAGAGTCGCCCGCCACAACGATGTTCTCAGGAGGGATCGACAGGGGAGGGGCAAGAAGGCGGAGGTAGCCCTGCACGACATCCAGCAGGGGCAGTGGAAACGTGGCCTCGGGTGCCAGACGGTACGTAATGGCTAGCAGTCAGCAGACAGCACAGACACAAATGTGCTTCTGGGAAGCACTTGCAGTGTCACAAACTCACCAAATACCCTGGCGTTGCAAGCCTTGCTGACGCCGATGGTAACGAGGCGGTGGGTGGCCGCGTTGCCGACGTAGTAAGCACCACCGTGGACATAGTAGATGACGCGTTCACGACGCCCTGTGGGTACAGGGGAATCACCCTCGAGCTCGGGCTCGGGTGTGTCACGACCACTGGCATCTACCGGTGGCGGGCCGCCAACTGACGAGCCAGAGTAGTGACGGCGACGGTTGGTGGGCGCCGGACTCGACGAGGTCGACATACCCATCTCGTCTTCGCCAACTGCCTCGCGTAGGCGTGACGGTCCGCGAGGTGCCCTCCGGCGGAGCTCAGCATGCCAGCGTGCGCGCCTCTCCGACTTGAGACGCTTCCAAACATCGTTTCCAACGACCCACTCGCCAGTGAGCTCCCTGGTTCCGGTCTCCTGGAGATCCCATTCTCTGCAATGTCAGCTGGTGGCGGAGTGGCCCGCGTGGGAGGATATGAAAGGGAGGCCGAGATAAAGTGCGGAGGCGGTGGTGACGGCATGACACCGGAGATGTGCAGAGATCAGCCTGCTCATTCCGTCCCGCAGACGAGAGGTACACCAGAGGCACCCCGCTGTGGGACCTCGACACGGCGGCAAGGCACCTGTCAATTTAATTGGTATGCGGGGCCGAACTATCATCACCGAGCGACATCACAACACGAAAAGCCCGAGTAGCCAGTCATCAGGCGACCAACTCACCGCAGAAATCCCCGGCATGCGTCGGCCGACTTGCGTTTCGGCACAAGGAAAGTGATGGGCGTGACAACAGCATCGGCGGGTAAGGGGATGAGATAGGTGATGGAGATGAGGCGACGGAGGAGCACGATGTCGGCGAAATCAGTGTAGTTGGCCACGTTGCGCATGAACGAGATGATCTGGGTTGCGTGAGCTTGTCATCCCTCATGTGCGAGAGAGAAAGGAGAAACGACTTGTTGTTGAGAGAGCAGTCTGGTGGGTTTCCAGATGCGCCCCAGCTCCAGCGCAATCGGTTGCGGCGGTCGGGCTGGCGCTAGCATACACGCTACTCACAAACGTCATCCTGTATCCCCAACTCTTCCGTTGCGGCCCAAACAGGAAGTGCTTTATAAGACTCCAGATGATATGCAGGCCCTTGGCGAGCGCAAACTGGATAAACGCAAGCCATGTCGAGAGGGTCCACAGCAGGGGCGATGCCGAGGAGGGGGGAGCGGATCGCTGTGGGAGTCGCGGGTCGAAACGAGATCCCGCTGGCAACGGTGACGGCGACCGCAGAGGGTGTGTTGATGTGTACGACTTGAGGAGGTGTGCGAGCCGGCCAGCTGTCGGCGACCCTGGCTCGGCTTGGAGGGTCGCCATGATGTCGAGCGGGGAGGGAGAGGTGGAGAAGGAGAAGTGCGATGCGGTGAATCGAACCCGTGATGGATGTAATGGTTCGGGGGCCGGACGCAATTGAGACGGCGCGAAGCAGCGGATGAGCGGTTCTCACATTCAAAGCGAGCAGCCGAAAGGAGCCGAGTGGATGTGCCGTATCCTCGCCGACAGGCTGTTGACGGTGGCGATGTGCGATGTTGGTGGTCAAATGAGAAGAAGAAGAGAGGCAATGAAGAGAGATAGAGAAATGGATAACGAGAAGATGCAATGACGGTGGGATGCTTTGGGGGCTAAGCTTTACAATAGGCTCGGTCGTCGACTGTCATAGCCGGGCCATCTATTTCGTCTACCCTATGTTTTACCAACTCTCTTCACCACCACGCCCGTCATCAAACATGGTCTCGACGTATGCTTCAGCCTCCTCCTCACTCATGCTTCCCGCTCCGGCGGTCGAGATACACCATGCAAGGGCGGCGCGGACCTCTCGAGGCATCGCATTGGACGATCTGTAAAGGGTCAGCTACGGGTCTCTACCTGCCGCCGCCACCACATGTGACGAGAGGACGCCTCCACCATTTCGTGGGCTACCATGACCGTGCTCTGTCTCACGAGCAGCCAGTAGCAGCCCACTGAGAGAATCATGGGTACTGTAACGTGCCTTTGGGATTGCTGACACCGGTCTGTGCGCGCGCGCGCAGCCGGTGTGCAACCAACCGTAGCCCGAAAATTGACTTATCCCCACGCATGGAATACAATCACGTTTGCCACAAGAGCTAAACTTACCCGCAGACATAGATGTGGCCGTTCCGCTTGACGATCCAGTTGTGCACCATCTTGGCGTCCTGACGAAGCAGGTCCTGCACGTAAACCTTCTGCTCGCCGTCGCGGCTAGGCGCAATGCGAACAGTCGCCCCGGCCGCACGGTGCATCTCCCAGTCGTCGGCAAAGTACAGGTCCTGGTGGATGCTCCTGCAACCAAAGTAGAGCGCGGTATCTGGGTGTTAGTTTGCAAGGACTCTGATAATCGAAACGTTCATGATCTGCTGACTTACCCCTTGCAGCACCCTGCGCCACTCGGGCCTCTAGGAAGGCCCTCATCGGGGCAACGCCAGTTCCCGGACCGACGAGCAGGACGGGTGTCGCCGCGCTCGGGAGATACAACGTCGGGGGAAGGATTTCGTATGGGATCCTTGTGCCTTCCGGCAATGTCGGGAGCCATGACGAGCAGAGACCAACGCGGGGAATGGAAAGGTTGGTTTTGTATTCGACGAGCGCGATGAGAAGCTGGATCTTGGCAGGATGCGCCTGAAGAATGAGTCAGCCAAACGTCTTGAAACGTCAAGCCACCACCTACCTGAGAGTCACTCGCAATCGAGAACTGTCGGCGACGAAGGGGGGACAGCACCTCAAGCACGTATTCCAGTGGAATCTTGGTCATGCGGAAGTCTGCCTGCGTCTCTAGAATAGTCCGGCTCGGCCGGGTCGCGTAGTCGTGCACCTCGTCGGGGTCGGCCACAAACTCGTCCAGACGCTCCTGCTCGCGCTCGTCCTCGGAGAACCTGCGGAGCCACTCGAAAAAGCTCTTTCGGGGCGAGCAGCGCAGGTCCAGGTGGTGGGTGAGGAGGGCACGGAGCGTTGTGGGCTCACTCGGCAGGTGGGGGGGAAGGGGTTGATCTACAGTCGTCAGAAACCGCACGCGTGGATGGCCCTTGGGGCGGCTATCAGAACAAAGTCTCACCAGGAAGCGAGGAGCGCACGATGATTTTGCGGTCAGCTTCAGCCTCCAGCGCGTTGATCTCGAGGAAAGAGTTGACCTCCTCGTCCGAGCACCGAGGGTGCAAGACAGCAACGGAACCGGCAGGATATGGTGTCTCGTCGTCCAGATCGAGTTCAAATTCGCGCACATCTTGCCACCATCCCTCGGCCGTAACGCGCTTGCTCTTGGTCAGCGTCGCCCACTTCCATCCCTTGGGCGCATAAGTCGCGGGGATGCCTGTCGTCGAGGTTTCGCTTCCCTTGGCATCCAGCTTTGTGCTCAACGACAGGCTGTCGAGTTCAGCCTCCAGTCCTGCTGGCTCAAGAGCGTAGATGGGCGGCGGGAGGGCAGTGGAGGCGAGAGGAGGGGTCGAAGGACCAGGGAGGTAGGGTACGATGGTGTCGAGCGTGCGCTGCAACCATGGGAGGAACGACTCTTCGTAGCTAGATATGTCAGCAGGTGCCTCACAGGCAATAGCCGCAGGTGAACATAGGGACTCACCCATCCGGAGCACGCTCGTCTCCCCATGCGGGCTCGCAGAGCAGGTTGGCACCGAGGCTGTCGAGACGGCGAACGAGCATCTTTCCGGCGAAGCAGAAGCGCTCGTAAGAAGTGTCTCCGAGACCGTAAATAGTGTAGTGCACGTCTATTTGTTAGCCCAATGGCACTCTGGTACGAAGCAGTTTGCACCCCACAACCACACCAGGGTCACAACGTTCACTTGACAGATATAAACAGACCCCTGCTGCAGTGCGGCTCACCTTCGAGGATATCTGCGGGGAGGCCCTTTCGAATAAGTTTGTCCCAGAGTATGCGCATGGCTGGGGGTGGGTCGCCGCGGCCGTGGGTAGAGGTGATGAAGACAATGAGGGGCTCGTGAGGGAGGTCGACGACATCGTATTCGTCCATGCTGAGCGTCACAGCGCGGCGGTGGGCGGCACGGAACGCGCGCGCGACGCGCTCAGCCATGTCCTGCGCGTTTCCCGTCTCGGAGGCGTAGAGAATAAGCACATGCTGCGCCTCGTGATCGGCATGGGAGGAGCCGCTTGCGGAGAGGATGGGAGAGACGGGAACTGGCTGTTGGGACGTTGGTGCAGAAGCTGCCGCCGCCGACGCGCCCGCGGTACTCGGGGGTTGCGAGCTCGATGCTGGCATGTGTGTGTAGAGTGCTGTCTATGCCCCCAGCGGAGAGCAAGAAGGTGGGTGGCAAATAAAGCAAACAAGTTGATGGAGATGGGTGGTGAAAAGAGATGGAAAAATCCCGAGCGATTGTTATCGGGCCAGGCGGCCCGAAGTTGTGGCCCCAGTTGGAAATCAATCTCGACTCAAGATGCCGCGATAGTGCCGCCGGCAACGACATCATCGCATCCTCTCGATCGCACTCTTGCACTTGTCCACCATTTATCTCGCCATGACCAACCTCTTCAAGCCCTCGGCCGAACGCTACACCCCCCGCGACAAGGGCAGGTGCGTAGAGACAGACTATACAAATGCTGACGCTCCCCCAGCTTCTCGTGCGTACCATGGGGCACCATTCCAGCGCGTCACTGATGCAACAGCTACACCACCGTTGTTCACCGGTATGTTACTCGCTGTTCCTTGTCACGAGTCTAACAGACCAGGTGGCCGGTCATTCTCACTAACATCGTCTCGGCGGTCTCGGATGTCAACCATGCTCTCCCTGTCGGCGCCCCCAAGCTCGCAGAGGGCAAGGCGCTCATCTCGGAGCTGAGTGGCCTCAAGCACGCCATGGGCCGGAACAAGGTCCTCGAGTGAGTGCACACTGTTGCTGTCTCCTTTGACCATGGTGTATGCTGACTGCAGGCCAATCCCCGAGGACGGAGGCGGCAACCTCGCGTGCTACAACGACGAGCTGGCCGCGACGGCCGACGAGGATAAGCGCTGGTTCACCATGAACTGGCTGTTTGCCGAGTGCTACCTGTGAGCATTGTCTGCTGAACAAGTGCCATTCACAGCTGACAGGCAGCTACCGCCTACTCCGCTCCCTCTTTGCGCGCACCGAGCACTGGAAGGACTACGACCCCTTCTTCGCCTCCAAAGAGGAGACGTACAAGTCCTCGTCTGCCGCGATCGTCCACCTTGCCAAGGCGCTCAACGACATGGTCGGCGACGCCAAGCTCCAGAACGGCTGGGAGAAGGATGGCAGCCGGATGGAGATTGCGTTCTGGTAAGTCTCATCGTGCCGCTGCTTCCTCAATGGCGTAGCTAGGAGCGGTGCAGGCAGCCACGAGCTGACACACAGGGAGATGATCCAGGCTGACCTCTGGGGCAACGCCACTGACCTGTCGCTACTTGTCGACCTCAAGTACGAGGACCTGCAGAAGCTCCAGGCTGTCGGCGCCGCTGCACAGGCCGAGCAGGCCAAGAAGGTGCTCCGTGACGACCTGCCCAAGGTCTGGGCACTCCTCAAGACCATGAAGGACGGGCGCGTCGACATTGTCCTCGACAATGGTGAGCTGCACGTCGCTGTGAGATCAACCTGACGTCCCAGCCGGCTTCGAGCTGTACACTGACCTCATCTTTGCCGATTTTCTCGTGTCGTGCACGCCATTCGTGGGCGAGGTTGTTTTCCAGTCAGTGGTTGGCGGTTGGTCGGAATTTGCTGACTTGACAGCCCGAAGACGATCCCGTGGTTCGTCTCCGACGTCCTTCCCTTCGACTTCCAGTACGTGCTGACAACTGGTTAGTGGGGTGGGGATAGCTGACCTGGCCCCAGGTGGACGATTGACTCGCTGCTCGACGCCTCCTTCTTTGCGTCGCACGCGACACTGGGTGACGGCGACGCGGCTGCGCTCGCGACGCTTGCGGAGCGCTGGAACGCCCACATGGCTGCCGGCCGCTTCCGCCTCTCCATCCCGACCGACACGCCTCTCGGCGCCGACGTCCCCGCCGCAAACTTCTGGTGCACGCAGTACGCGTACCAGGACCTCCCCGCCGTCGACCCCGCCCTTCTTGCCGAGCTGCAGAAGGCGGGACTCGTCGTGTTCAAGGGCGACCTCAAGTACGTTGTGATGTTTGCTGCAGAGCAGAGAGTGAGTGAGCTGACAGCAGCTATCGCAAGCTTATTGGCGACGCAAAGTGGCCGTGCACCACCCCGTTCGAGACTGCACTGGGTGAGTTGACGGCGCCGGTCGGAAGCTAACAGCAGGCCCTCTCGCTGGAAAGTTCAACCTCGTGTCGCTGCGCACCAACAAGGCTGACACTATGTGGGTACGCTGCCGCCACCGCGTAACTGACCCACAGCTGCGGACTCGCGGAGGGCGTCGAGGAGCGCATGGAGGCCGAAGACAAGACATGGCGCGTGTCGGGCAAGTACGCTGTCGTGTCGTTTACCGCAAAGGTCTAGACTAGATTAATTTAGATACGGATGTGGATATGGAATCGGGATCGGGCGAGGAATGGGAGTCAAAAGCGCGGCGGGATGTCTCTCACATTGACATTGTTTCTCACTAGCTGGTCGCGCTGTGCCACCATCATGGATCTCAACTTTGGATCTCGACTGTGGCACCACTTACACTAGCGGGCGAAAGGTGCGACGGCCCTCCGCGCCCTACGCCATACTACTAAGATCGGGATCGAGATGAACTGCAGCCGCACAGATACAGTGGGTGAGCGCGTTCATTAGAATACAGATAGCTACATGTTGGCCCTAACAAGGCCTGGCGCTGGGGCTGGACCCAGGAATCTAAGCTAGCTGGATACAGGGGGTGGCGGGATACGTGACAGCACAGGACAGGCTCGATCTCGATCAGTGCGCGAGATCCATCTCAAACTCGGATGTGCTCCTGATGCTGTCTGGCGTCACAATGTGCTCCATGGCGCCCAGGCTCACGCCGTTGGCGGTGTGCATGTTGTTTGACACCGGGCGAAGGGTCCCGAGGTTGGGTGTCTGCTGGCGGCCGTTTGGCAGCAGGGCTTGTTTGGTGCTGGTGACAGGTGCGTTGACAGAGGCGAGAGGGGCATGCGGGGGCACAGTTACCGCGGTGGGGCTCGGAATGTCGGCCGAAGACGAACTTGTGCGGCGCGAGTTGGACCGGGACGGTATCGGTGGCGCTGACTTGATGCCCGGTGGGACGGACCCATCGGTCGGACCGGATGGGGGTGAGTGCGCCGGGCTGGTGTTTGTGGAGCTGCTGACGGGCGACGAGGTGACTACGCGAGCGCTAAAGGGGGCGGTGACTGGGTCGCAGGGCTGCCAGCGGCGCTCGTGCTCGTGCTCGGGGTGTTGGAACCGGCAGAGATGCTCGATCCCAGTTCGCGGCGGTGGTCCTTGACCGGTTTCGGGGGTGGACTGACGGACCTAGTCGAGATGGGGAAGATCTCGTGCATGCCTCGGCGTTTGCGGACGCGGGGTGATGTGATGCTAGAGGCCGCGGAGGTGAGCCCAGACACCAGACTGAAGTCGGCAGTGACAGGTGACGACGGGGTAGCAGGCGTGGTAGGGGCGGTGACCAACTCGGAAACTGGCGACAATGAGGAGGGCGGAGAGCCCGCCTCGCCCGAGGACGAAGAGTCCCCGCTACCGGTCCCAGATGGTGTAGCGAGCGACGCGAGCGATGCGAGCGACGACGGTGCCGGCCGGGAAGAATAGATGTATGGCTGGCGCGGCGGAGCGGCGGCCCTGGGGCGAAGACGAGTCGGCGTCGAGTTGGAATCAGGCAATGCGATGAACACGAGCTTGCCAGTCGGCTGATCGATATCGAGACCAAGGCTGAGGTTGACGCTCGACGCAAGGGGCGGAGCATTGACACGGCTGCAGCTCGTCGTCTGGCCTGGGGCCGGGCCGCCTAGCGCCAGGGGACCCGGAGGTGGCATGTATCCTCCGCCACGGACGCGCCGTACCACAACTTCCCATCGCACCTCGTCCTCGCCAGGAGTACATGAGACGCTCACGTCGTAATTCTCACCACGGCGAGGGACCAAGTCGGGTGTTGCGGGTCGTTCAGACAGTAGTGGCACAGTTGAATGCTCTGATAGCGCCAGGTCCGCGACGTGTTGAATCTGGCGAGCATCGACGGCTGTTGCGGCAGCGGTCGCGTGAGTAATGGCATTCGCCGTGGTCGAGGACACGCCTTGGCTCCTGGACGTGTTTCCCGGAGCGTCGTCTGTCATGCCAAAGTTCCCGAACCCGGCCAAACCAAACGACTGCCGCGACGGGAATGCGGAGCTAGCAGAGATTGGCTCAGCCGAGGAACCACCGTTCCGCGCATCAGAGTGTGTAGATGACTGGCTCCCAACTCTGCGTACTCGATTTGATCGATTGTTTGTTTCCACTTTGCCGTTGCTGCCGTTCGAGTGCGCGTGGGTTGTGAAGGCCGATGACGAGGGCATTGGGCGGCGTCCGCTAGGCTTGCGCGCCAGCCACTCGACCGTGTCCTTGGGAAGGGGAGCTGCGCCGTCGCTCCCGCCGCTGAGTGATGATGCGGGCGAGTCTGGCCGCGGGCGAGAGGCTGTCACTGCAGCTTGAGACAGCTGAGGTGAACTGCCCGAGCTCTGAGGCGTCAAACGCGGCGGCGGAGGGACCGGCGACCTCCCCGGGCGCCGCGGGGGCGACAGGGGTGTGGAGAAAGACGACATGTCCGCAGTCTCAGCTGACGACGGCGGTGTGGCGCTGCTGCCGGCGGCGCTGCTACCTTGGTGAGTAACCTGGGCGAGGAAAGGGTGGTTTGCGGGACCCCCGCCGCCGTGAATTGAAGTCGGTGGATCAAACGCGGCTGCAAGTGATGACATGCCGCTGGGTACGGACCCGGCGTCCGATTCCAGGTCGGCAACAACGGATCGCAGGCTGCGAACTGATCCAAAATTGGACGACGGAGGTGGCATGGTGGTTGAACCGCTCGAAGCGGGTGGGGGTGGAATACCGCTGATGCTCTGGGCACCCGCGACATGGCCTGGCCGAGGTGGGGGGAGCGCTTCAGGCGTCACCTCACTTGCCCGAGATGGAGGGCTGCCCCAATGTCGAGGTGGAGGGGAGACCGTGACGGATGGCGTGGCAGCGGTTGAGGCTGCAGTAGAATTGTTGCTGGATGTGTTGGGGATCGCAGCCGGCGCGGCTCCGGGAGGAAGGCCAGCGTTGCTGCTTGCGACTGTCGCGTTGATGGTGGGATTATGTGGCGGTATAACACCCCAGTTGTCCTCTCGATCTCCGCGGCGAGACGCCTTGCGCCGGAGAAGACGAACAGGGTTGTACTTTCCCGGGCTGCCGTGGGTGTAGCCAGGCGACGTCCCACTCATACCTGTGGCTGACGCGGAACGGGCGAGGCTGATGCCACCGTGCGCCGTCGTGAGGGAGTGCGGTGGCGTTGACGGCCGTTCCAAGAAGACTGGCGGCATGTCGGCTGCTGAGGCAGCGTACGGGTATCCCAGGTTGTCGAGACCAGTGTTTGACAGTGCGCGCGGTCTGCTAATGCTGTCGCGGGAGATGCTCCCCACTCCACGGTCTCCAGAACCCGCGCCTGCGCTAGGCTTGAAGAAGGAGAGGGGAGGCATCGTTCCCGCCCAGTTGATTCGGTGGGGATCTCAATGCGGGGTGGATATGGTGTGGCGCAAGGAACACTGTGCAGGAAGGGATGTCTCTCGGCGAGACGGTGAGATGGATGCGGGAAGGGCGTGGATGAGATTGCGAGATGGATGGATGAACTCGAGATTGGTGACGAACCAGACGCGCGCGGGAAGAGTGAAGGTGCGCGATCGTTTGTAGGCACTGCCTGGAATGCGGTCCTAGTTTTGGGGGAAACCGGAGATGCCCAACACGGGATCGTTGCGCTGCCTCGTGCTACGTGAGGAAGATTTGGCGTCTAGCCGGTCTCTGGAGGAAGATCAACGACGACGCGCGGTCCAGACAAGAATGATGGACGGGATGGATGGATGGATGGATGTCGTGATGTGGCCAACACACGTTCACAGCTTCACAACGTGGCGAGCGCGGTGGTACTTGATGTTGTTGTTGTTGTTGTAGTAGTCTGTCAGTGAGTGGCGACGAAGCGGCCGAGGTGGCGTTTGGATGCAGGAGAAGACAAGGTCGTGGAGTCTTTGGTTGCCACCAAGGAATGAATGGGATGAGATGAAAGTAACAGCGAGCCGAGTCCGCAACTCTGTATGCATCTGTCGCCGAGTGCTGCGTTTGGCTGGCTGGCTGGCTTGGACTTGGTCGTTGGTCGCTGGTCGCTGGTCGCAGCTCAAACGTAAACGTTAAAGACGGCCCGGCACCTCACCGCACAAACAAGGCGGCGGCCATGACGAACCAACCCCGGTCGACTTTTAGCTGGGCTTGTTTCCCTGCATCACCGCACACCTGGGCCCGCCGAGTGCGCGGGTGCGTGGGTCCTCCCGCGCTCCGCGGGGTCGCTCGTGGTCTGTCTCCACTGCATCTGCTCCCAGTTACCTCTCTCGGAGCGGCATTGCTGATGCTTACGTTCTCAGGGACATGAACCGTAGCTCGGAGGGTGAGGTGAGGTGAGTGCAGCCAGTTGCCGACATTATTACAGCCTACAGTCTGCCCGGCCACCCCCTCGCGTTTGAGAATGGCGAAGCCCTCTCCGCTCCCTTGCATACTTGCACCTACAACTGCCATACTCTGACAGACATCCTGAAATGAGTGGTTTGCCCCCCCCTACAACTCTCTCCGGCTCGTTGGTAAAGAACGCAACAGTGAGAGGTGTGTGCTGCTGTACCCCTCACAACGCAGAAGACACCCACTCCCCCTCATTAACGCAACCCACTGCCTTGGGCGGGCCAACCTGACACTGTATTTGCGCCTGCCGTCAAAACGCATGGCAAACTGACCGAGTGGTCCTCGGGTGGTCCTCTCGGGCGGTCAGAACACATGACAAGTTGACCTTGTCCTGCTGCCGTGGCCTTGACATGAGTAAATGTCTCACGGAATTGCATGCCGAAGGTCCCAGCACCTCCATGCGATCTACTCCGGTCTGCTTGCCACTCACTCTGATCAAGCGGAATGAGTTTGAGCGCACTAAATGCAAGGCACAACGAGAGGACCACCTACGTCGCCGATGGACAGATATGGCAACTCTGCTTCGTTTCAACGCCGAAGCGACCTGGAGCCGAGGCAGCCATGAATGAATGGAGCTATTGAGACTAAGAGGAATGTTACGACAGCTCTTTTTGTCATTCCGTTCGGCCAAGTGGAGAGTGCACAGCGGATTACGACCAGGCGCCACTGGCAATGTCAGATGTTCTCATCCGGCCACTTATCCGGCCGTCAGGTACTGGCAACTCCTGCATTCCTACTTTGTCTCAGTTGCCTTCACATGCTCTGTACGCCGCGGACCGAAGCCGATGTGAGATGATGTGGAGCCGCAATCTATGGGATGGCATCAGAGACCCCGCCGTATGCGGAGTTGCGAACCAGCAGCGGATGGAGATAGTGGGGAGACACAATGGCGGCCTGGCCCGCCGACTCCGCCGCAGTCGGAGATGATTCAACGGTGATTGTGAACGGTAATGGTGAGCGGTCCAGGCCATCACCCTTGGCAAAGGATGGAAATTTCAGGAGTGGACGAGTCCGTTCCGTAGGTCTAGAACGCGAGTGGCGGCTGTGCTGCCGTACCACTCCGCAACTGGCGGTGGATGGTATGAACAGCGGAAATTGTGGAGTGATGAATGGAATGGACCACAACTGCGTCGTCAATTCGCAAGCCCAGTCGCCATCTGCACGACGTGCCTTGCGTGGCAGGTCAGTAACCTTGAGGTTACCGGACAATACTACTTGAACGTGGGAAACAGGTGTTGAGCAACGGCGCTACAATGTGTAACCAACGGTAACCGCCGGCTCTCGATCGGAGAGTCGCCTGGATATGATCTTTGCACTGGGCTTACTTTGCGGCTGGCTCAGTTTTCTCTTTATTGTTCAGGCGTCTCAACTATGCGAGGTATGTGAGACAATGCTGGCTCTGCACTAAAGAGGGTTGCAAGTGGAGCGCACAGCGGCACAGACAGAGTCGACGCGCAGATTGGCGCAAGAAGCACTCAACCGCGGCGTACGGTTGGAACGGGCCTAGAGAGGCCGGCACTGACAGGTGGGATACGACTCCTCCGCCGCTGCCGTGCAGCGCCACTGGGTCCGGCACCAGGCCGTAGGCAATCTTTTTTTTTCTCTTCTAGTGCTGTCGAGACCGCACTGCAGCATTACGACAGCCACTAGACAGCCGCCAAGCTAAGCTTAACCGCTAGTGCGTTTGTTCAAAGTGTCAAGTGCGAGATGCGCGCGGAGTATGTGGGCCTTGAGGACAAGTACGTGCGTGGCAAGGCCAAGGACGCGAAGAAAAAAGCTAAGCACCGAGCGTGTGCTGCCGAACATGTCGGGTGATTTGCCTGCACTGACCGCCGGCGAGGTTCGGTCTCAGATCGGTTCCACGGCGCTCTTCGATCGCTCTGCTGTGTGGTGGCAGTTCCGATCACGATTGCAGTAGCACGGCCTTGGTAGCACGGCCTTTCGCGAATACTATCTCAGATGTGCGATTGTGGCTGTCTCCCGCTACTCTGCCACGTAATTGAGCGACACAGCTAATGCATGCCACGCTGACACAGCCACACCACAACAAGCACCTTGGTGCCTGCAGAGCGGAACGGGCGCACAGATGCACGCGATCCATGATGCCCACCTCTCGGCGCCACGTACGAGCCAAGCAAATGCGTGTTGGAGGGGAGGTCGGTCGCATCCCGACAGCAAAACGCGTCATGTGCCCAGGTTTTACCTGCCCAGCGACTCACCTTTCAGCGCACCTGCCTCTCGCGGGTGCCGCAGATCTCACACGTGTGGTGTCATTTACTCTTTTCCTCGCACGATCATAAACTAACTCTGATGTGTCTGCGCTTTTTCGACGGCCCCCGTCTCTTACGTACCAGCGCACACGAGAAACCGGCTTGCAATGGCTTCTCACCGAGAAATCCTTGGGCCTTACTCTCGGACCTAGCAACAACGCAATGCAGCTCGGGCGAACCCATGACACAAAGACAGCCGTCTGCTCCTGCTGCTCAACCCTGATGACACGCTCATGCCACGGCGGTTAGGCGTTCGGTGCAAGCTCACAGTTAAGAGCTTTTGTGGGGGCAGGTTCCCAAAGGACTTGCCACATCCAGCAAATGCAGCAGGGTGCCTGCACCAGGCAGCCATGTCACGTTTGCTTGGGTTGGAGCCTGCATCATGTATCACAGTCCGAAGGATGCTGTAAGAGCAAATGCAAGACCCCGCAGTGGACGGTAGTCAAAGAGTTTTAACGGGACTTGGTCGTGAGGGCTGCGATGCGGCTTGTGGCTAGTGTGCAGTCTATCGCGATCAGCTGGCACTGCAGGGAGGTTGGACGCGGCGATGCTCATGCTGCTGCTGCCATGTCTCGTCGATATCTCTGGTGGTACTACATGCATGTACTAATGATCTACGTCAGCTACAAGTCCGAGGGGGAAACCGCCTGCGGATTCTTTATGGTGGGGTGTACTCCTACAACTACTACTGCTATCTCAACTACTCTCATGTTGGTGTGATTCCTGGGGAAATGTAATGTTGAGATGCCAATATCGAAGATAAAAATGAAACCAAAATTAGTGAAGGGCCGTCACAGACGTCAGAGGAACATCGCGGGGGTCGCGAAGGGGATAGGGCTGAGCGGGGATCCCTTGCGGGGGGTGCCAAAGGCGTCGAAGACCGGGCTCGAGAAGCTCGAGACGGAGGCGACACGGGGGGTCGTGTGCGCGTGCGAGACGTCGAGGCGGGGGGTGGGGGGGAAGGGGTGGTCGCCGTCGCTAGAGTGGGAGCAGGAGCGAGTGGGGATGGGCGAGCCAGAGTCTGCGCGGAGGGCAGGAGGCTCCGAGTCGAGCATGTCGAGGTCCGAGTCATCGAACGAGAAGACAGGCTCGGCGTCGGGCGAGTCGACATGGTAACCGGCACCAGTGCAGTCGGCATAGACGGGCGAGGTGTGAATGTGGGTGGTGTAGGTGGGGATGTGGACGGGGACGGGGGAGTGGGCAACCGCACGGCGGTTGGAGCGACGACCGTCCTCGGTGAACGAGTCAATGCTGAGGATGAGGGCACGAAGGCGGTCGAGGGTGATGCGCTGCTCGGGGTCGAGAGTGAAGATCTCGGAGAGGATCGAGAGGCACTCCTGCGAGATGGTGGGGAGGATGCGGCGGAGGAAGGTCGGGTCCTGGAGGAAGGCGGCAAACGACTCGTCTGAGGGCGACGCACAGCGCCAAGGGTTGCGACCACAGACAAGGTTGACCAGGATGACACCGAGGGACCAGACATCAGCCGAACGAGTGGTGTACGAGGTGGCAGTGTTCGACCACTCGCCGAGGCACTCGGGGGCAATGTAAAAGGTCGAGCCGCAACCGAATTCGCTCGAGGTCGACTCGGAGGTGGCGAGGCCAAAGTCGACGATGCGAACACGAGTACCGTCATCCGAGCAGACAATGTTTTCCGGCTTGACATCGCGGTGAGCAATGCCGAGCTGGTGAAGCCAGTCAACGCCGTCGAGAATCTGCATGAACACCGAGCGGATAAGCTCGTTGTCACCAGCGTACTGTAAAAAGTGTTAGCACTTGATCGAAGATAACGCGCGCCGCGGCCTGTTGAAAGAACGCGATCGGGAACACGCAGGTCAACTTACACGCTGCTTCTCGGTGATCATGGCGAAGAGGTCGCCCTCATCTCCATAGTCCATGACGACATAGATGCAGTCCTCCTCCTCGATCAAACGGTCCATATGAACAATGGAGGAATGACGAGAGGCGCGACGGTGGAGGCTAATCTCACGCATCTGGAATCGGCGTTGTCTCTCGTCAATGCCATGACGACGGAGCTGCTTGACTGCACGCTTGATCGGTTGTCCATAGCGGTAGTCAAGAGCGTAGAACACGACGCCATAGGCACCGTTGCCGATAACGGAGATAAGCTGGACATAGCCGTTGTCGATGTAGCGGGGGTGGGTGGGGGAGCACGAGCCGGTCATGTTGTTGTGGATTGTCGTTGGCGGTGTGGGTGGAGGTAATGTGCAAGAGTGGTGGTGGAAATGTGGCGCGCTGTAGTTTGGATTGATTTGGGCTTGTCGTTGGCGGAGTATGCAGTGGTGATGTACACTAGTTGTTGAAAGTGGCTCGGAGACGGCAAGATGAGTCTAGTCGGATGTCGTTGAAGTGATGAAGAAGTTGCAAGAGGCAGAGGTTTCTCCAGGGTGTCGTAGTGGTTTGGTGGCAAACAAGAGGGTTGTCGTCGCGTTGAATTAAAAAAAGCCCAAGTAGATGAGAGCGAGATGGAATGAATGCGAGTGGGGAGTGGGTAGTGTTCACAAACGACCTTTGGGCAACGATGACCCAGACGCTTTTAACAACGAGTCAAGAGAGTGTGTGAGAGGAGGAGTGGCCGGAGATGGAAGATGAAAGTGGGATCACGGAGGAGGGGTAGGATGGTTAAAGTAGCAGCATCCCAGTTTTGAGTAATATGCGGAGGCGGCGGCGGCGGTGGTGGTGGTGGTGGTGGTAAGGTCAGGTCAGGTCAGATCCAGCAACAGACGCGGAATCGTTGCTCGGGTCCCAAGCTGTAGGACCAAGGGCAAGGCAGAAAAGGAGAGGCGAGGAGGCGGGCTCTCGGCTTGTAAAGGGACCATGCACCCATAACGCGAGGCGGGGCGGGTCAGCAAAGGGTTTGTGGGTTGTCCTGGCCGGGGATGAACAAGGTGCGGGTGGCAGCAAGCTTAGCGATTACGTTGTACCCACCCGTGCCCCGTTCCCCCTCCCCCGTTCCCCCGTCCCTCCCCCGTCCCCCCCCCAGTCTCTCCCTCTCCCTGCTTGGTCGAGATCAGTGCCAGGGCAGGGTTTTTTGTCTCTGCCGTGAGCTGAAGTGCGTAAGCGTCGTCGAGGTTTTGAATTTTTACCCCAGTGAGAGAGATTCGTCTCTTTCAGTACCTTCCCCTGGGCATGAACCTTCCACCCGCTGCCATCCGCCATTAGATGAAGTATTCGTTGCCGTCAACCCCTGTGCATGAGCTGGGCCTTTTCTGAACCGCCAGGCAGGCAGAAACCTTGCCAGGGGCTGGGGCTGGGGAACCGTAAGTACGTAGCCAGCCAGCGGTGCAGCACGTCTCATTACCGTACCAGTGCTCGCTCAGCGGGGCGCGATTGCGTACGGTAGTCTCGTGCTGGGGTCCAGGTCCAGTTCCGAGGGAAAGACTACGTCGTGATCCTGGCATGGCGCAGGCTCACTCAAAGATCGAACGCCGCATGGAAGCACTTTCCCCTATTCTCGCCACACTGCCCATATCGAGCTGTACAGGTGAACAGCACAGGAGACAGGGGTTGAGCCTTTCAGGCCGCAGAACAGCCACGTGAATGGGCATTCTGGTGCGAGAGTGGTGGCACTGGGCAGAGAGGGTTCATGCAAGCCCAAGCCTTTGTTTTTTGGCCTGGTCTGGCTGACAGGAACAACAACGACGACCCCGGGTCTGGCTGGTCGTCTGATGACAAGCAAATGTGGCGATCACAACACGGCTGACAGGGTGCTCATCACTAGATTTGCCTGAGTGGCTCCCATTAATCGAATAATATCGAGGACAACCAGCAACCACCCAGACAACCAGCAACCAGCAGGCCCTATGCATGCAGTTGGCCATGTCCACAATTTCCACCACCTATTCACTAAGACCCAACTGGCGCGAATTATCAAGAGCAATTTTTAGCCGCGTTGTAGACACTGTCTGATAGATTCCCAGTCGTCCTACTGAAATAGTCCATTTGTAAGCCCCCTGGGTCTGTCTGTTCTAGCTCTGCCTCTCCGTCTGTCTGGCTCCTGGGCCATCGCAGCTACTGCGCTCAGCCCCTGTGAAACACCCTCCCTCGGTCCGCGCAAAGGGCGGCAACTGGGGCCTCATTCCAGTGGCAACCTCAGATGTGCATGCGGACCGCCCGCCGGCCGGCCGCGGAGTCCGCAGAACCGATGCAATTGCGGCACAGCGGTGACATGTTGCCATCAATGGACCAGAGACCGACTAGGCACAGCTCAATCACGTTTAGGATCTGGAGAGGGCACTGCCTGTCCAGGCAACTGGCAGGGCGGATGGCGTCAAATATCCAAGGATCCAAGCCACAACCCGCCAGCAAGCTCATGGTCCTTCACGTAAGCCCCAAGGGACATGCTTTTTGCTGGAACGAGACCATTGGCCCTCGACTTTAGCTCTGGTACGAGAATTGGTTTCGATTTCCAACAACGGACGTCATTGACAGCACCGGACAAGGATCCGCAACCTACAGGGCCGACAAGGTTGAGCCATGCTCGCCGTCGCCAAGCAGTGACAAGACTGTCAAAGAACATGTTCCAGATGCCTTGACCTTGAACTTTGTTTGCAAACTATGCACAGGAGCATGTGGAGCACGACTGCATGCTGAACTCTGTTGAACATGAAGCTGGCTCGGCTCTCGTCATCGTCAGGACGTCTGAAGGTTGTGTGGACGGCCCTCGGCCTGCAGCACATGCCAGTGACGCTAACCAGCCCGCTGTTCCTGTACACGAACAAGAAGAAAAAATGCTCAAGGAGCAAGGTTACAGGGATGGCAGAAACCTCATGCCTGCATGGCATGGTTGTGGCTGTCGACATCACTGACATTGATGGCAGAGCCAAAGTTGACGGCAACGGCGGCGGCAATGCGGTTTCGCTGCTGTGAACAAGCTCACGGCGAGCTCCGCCAGCTTTCGCCAGCCGTGCACAGTTTTCCAGCCAACTCGGACAGTTCAACGTTCGCCTTCTGCTCTCCCTGAATTTTGCAACATCGCTGAGCGGCTCGGCTCTGGATCCCCAAGAGCGGGCACTCCGCTACAACGATTGCCTTCCGCTTCGGTATGACGTGCCACAGCCTTCCCATCCCCTCGCAGTCATCCCGATTGTCTCAGATGCGAACAAGAAGGTCTTTGTTCCATACTACAAGGTACAGCATTGTAGTGCTACGGAGACTTTGTGATTGCAGCAGCACATGAGAGCCGATCGGGGATCTCCAAGGACAAGGCTTTTCTCGCTCACGGGTTACATCCGAGAGACAGCGTACAATCGAGCTTGACCCTGCCCTGACCCGCAGTGCACAGCGCGCAGTATCAAACACGACAAGCAAGACACCCCAGTCGGCCGTACCAAGCCCCCCCCCCCCCCTCACATGTGTCCAATGACTGTCGGCGCTGCTCACTGGGGTGCTGACAAGACTCATTCAACTGTAGTCATGAATGGGGGCTCCGTAGGTCCTCCCTGCACCAACAGAGGAATGCCGCACTAAGCTGCACCAATGCAGGGGCAGGCAGGCCGAACCGCTTGCCGTGCTGAGCGCCGCCTGTGCCATTCTGGCTGTGGTTCATGGAACCCAAAGCATGCATTCCTCATTGTTCACTCCCGTTGAGCCCTGTGCATGTAGTCGTATTCGCTGGTCCTCGTTCCTTTGTGACGTTTAACACGAGGCCCCCATACCACACCAGATGCAACAGACACGCATGTCGTCGTACGTCGTTGCACATGGTCTTCCGTTCGCCTGTCCTGAGCCACAAGTACCCGTTTGTGCGGCTGGCCATCCGGCAGGCGTGTCGTTTCGCGCGAGCTGCGGATCACCATGCACCATGTCCCCAAAACGGGACTGGCCCAATCCAAGCCCGCCCGTCCGCAATGCATGCGACTCCCCCAGTGCCGAGCGTAAATCCAGAAACCGGCCATTTCACTCAGGTCCTCGCAGGAATGTCTCACACCCTAAGTTTACCGCAGCCGCCGACGTCGTGCAGGTGTTACATTTTTTGACTGCAACAGCAGGCGGTCCGCGGGGCGAGCGATGGCAGAGTGTCAGATAAGTTTGGCACGCCCTGCCACCCTTCCGATAGTCGGCGCCACCTGAACCAGAGGGCTCACACTTTGCGGGTGACGCTCTGATCGATTATCCTTCCCCTTTACAAACCGTTCCGGTGCCCGATATGTGAGCATCACCAGAAGTGTCACACCCTGACTCGGCAGTGAGGAGCGCAAGGCTATTGGGACATCTTGACCATCAAGTCTCTCGATCCTGAAATCCGATCTGCTGCGGTGAACCAACACGAGACCAGTGGCGTGGGGGTTCCATAAAGTTCCCTGGTCTTTGGCGGGCGAGGAACTCCCGTCTTCTGCATCCGATGCTCCAAGTGGCTGTCAAGACTAGCGGAAGGCAAACCCTTCAACCTCCGTCACCCGCTGGCTGTATGGACAATGGTGCACTAGGACTAGCATCGCGCCCCCCAATTGAAGAAAAGCTCTCTGTGAATTGGTACCCGTCCACTGTGGCTGAACGCTGATCCCGTCCTCAGGAAGCCATCTCACCATCGTCCTACCATTACTCCTATGCCCCGCCAGTGATCTGCTCTGGCCACTCGTGTGGCCCAGGAGGCCAGGAGGCTTCAATGCCATCGTCATGTTGATCTAAAATGTGCATTGACTCTGCTAGTCCTACATTCCTGCTTGGCCGTCTCGGTCTTACTGATGAGTGACCGAACCTGGATCTCCAACAGAAGCACCTTGAACGTCTGTTCCGTACGTCTAACCATGGTGACCAATGTGGGTCAGGTTTTGGGCCAGATTGACAGCCGCCTGGTGCCACGCCGACTAGGTGCGGAGCTTTGTTCACTTTGCCGTAAGCCGCTGCGCCTATTGCTGCTCGTTGGACTGTGCCCCCACGGCAACTGCTGTTCAGGAAACTGTCCCCAAGGCCAAAGACAGAGACTCCCTCTGATTCTCGAACATCGGCCACAACTCAAACCAACCAGCTTGACGTAATGGAAGTTTCACCGCAGCGACCTGAAAGGGACAACCACATCCCGAGATGTTCCTTCACAAAGCTTCACTCACCATTGCGGAGGCCAGCGAAAAAACACCCTCCCCGTGCAACCCAAATGCAGCAGTGGTCGCGGTCCGGCCATGTACGTACATACCACCCTGACGTGCCCGGCAAGGTGTGACTCTTGAAAGAAGATCTGTTCGTGTTTCACGAGTTGCGAATGAGATGTCGGGCACTCGGAGGGAGCGGGTGCGGCGGTGAGGTTGTGATGCAAATGGCTAGCCTGCGGCATGCCCATTGTTGCCACATCTCGTAAAGATCTGCCACCACTTAGCCACATCGAGTCTCGACCTTGCAAGACTGTGGGATGGGGACGTCCACTTCGAATTCAATGGGGACGTCCACTTCGAGCTCGGCTGACTGGACTCGGCCAATGGAGGCGGCCGGTAAACAAAGCTGACAGTGCACCACCATTTCTGGCCCACCTTGCATTTACTTGTGTCGCTGTGAGGTTGAAGGTGGCCCTGCCAAGGGGCGGAAGCGGCACGCCAGGTAGGCACACGACTGACGACTGCTCGCCGATGGCCTGCGTGAAGCGATTGACGGACCACTGATTCCAGTCTCCTCATCCCCTTCCCGTTGTCCGAAGCAGATCTCGGCTCTTCGCGGACCCAGTTGCGGATCGAACGGGGATAGAAGAGGGAGTGTGAAGATGCCGAACCCGTTCCTCGACGACCAATACCGTCACCGTGTGTCACACCCCGGCTTGTGCAACACCTTATGCTGTCGCGTACACGATAATCGCCGTAATCCGGCCGTGTTCAGCATGTTGGCTGTACAAGTTTACAAAGCCCAAAGCTTGATAATAGAGTTCCGATGAGATGAGATCTACAGGAGACCACTCTTGAGCGCTTCCCAGTGCTCTTGTGCACACCGTTTCAGGTCTCGGGAGGTCTCCAGCACGACGACGGCGATTGGGTAATATTGCATGAGCATGACCACACAGATATTCCCAAGACGGTAGCACCGCACCCCGCTTGTCGTGGCATCGAACGTTTTTTCGAGGCAACAGGGGCTCGGAGGTCGCGAGGTCGGTTCCATCACGGAATGCTGCTGTGGAAGCAAGTACGAGGGGAGGCATCCCACCTCAACACTGTACTGTACAGCGTCTAGTATCCGGGGACTGATGTCGCCAGAGTTCAGTCGGTGCCACTGATCTGTTTCTGCCTCTGTCTGAACCTTGTCCACCTCCGGTCTCTGCCCAACCTGCCGCATCTAGTGCACTCACCCGCAACGGCTTCTCCTCGCACTGACACAACAGGAGCGACTGTCATAGCCGCCATATCTGTCATGAGGCTCTCAGGTGGCCGCTAGGGGTGGCAGCGACGTTGTCGGGATGACCTCTAATGACGAGCCTACCGATGTCAGCCGCTCTCGTCTTCTTTGACAACGACTCCGTGGCCAAGCTGGTTAAGGCGTCCGACTGTTAAGAAATCGGGAGATCGACAGTTCAAACCTGTCCGGGGTCGCACTTTTTGTGACCTCGACGCCGACCTCAGCAGGTGTGCGAGGGTGGCTTCCTTTGTCGAATACTCGATGTTGTCCGCGTCGTCAGCACAGTCCATCAGGGGCTCTGTGGTGCACGATGGTCATTGCGGTGTAGCTCGCGAAAGGCGACGGGGAACTGCCACAGCCACGAGTACGTTGGCCCCGGACTGCCACGGGGCAACAGCGGTGCTGCTACGCCGCAACAGTCGCAGCCCATAGTTCACAGTTCAGTGCGGATATGTGATCGCAACCCCTTACGCATCCGGGGATCTCACCGGAGAATACAGGCGATGTGTGCCTTGAGTGTGGGAGACGAGCTACTGTACACTGCTTTGTGGTAACACGTACGTTACTTCGAATCAACGAGGCCAGCTGCGTCGAGAGAGGCAGGGGACCGATAACCGGGAATGCCCCTCTCTGGGGTCTTTGAGACATTCCTCAGCAACATCTACACAAAGAGTTGACTGGGCAGGACCACGAATATCACTGGGGTGGGCCACCACATTCCATAGTACGCGGGGTCGTAGGCGACGTCGTCCACTTTGGCATGCATGCCGAAGGGCGGCCGAGCAGACCTGGCTGCTCGTGGGGCACAGCAGCCTTCTCTCCTCTGCATACCGCATGTCCATGTGGACGCTGCCCGTTCTAACGACGGCATACGCCATCGACCCCATTTCGTGGCTCCCCTGTTGTGGCATTTGTGATTCCAGCTTCTTGGGCCCACGTTGCCGTTGCAGAATGCGCATCGTTCCATGAACTCTTATCAAATGCCCTTTGTAGATACCACACTCTACAGTCGATGCAGTCCTGGCCCACTCCCGACTGCGTGATCAGTGAGCGGGAATGTACGTTCTCGGTGACAAACCCCCGAGGTTCCTGGTGCAAGTTCCCAGTGTGGCACCGCCTCCCGTTGAGTTCACAGGTTGTGACACAGACCTGGAATCACCTTGGCGAGGATACAATGAGAAGATAGGTACGGTGTGCGGGCCTCCGAGTACGGTCTCTGTATCAGAGGTACATGGCGTGCCTATCATTCGCGCAGGGGGGTGGTGTGGACGGGACGATGGTTGTACCCACGAAGCGACTTTAGGGTCTTGGGTCTTTGCTGGCCGTTGCCTCCGGCTGTTAGCAGACCTTGAGATGTCTATTGTTGGACTACGCACATGACTTTGCGGTGTGGAGCGTTGTCAGAATCCCTCTTCACCATGAAACGACGATGTAGTAACGGGAGGGGGGAGGAGCTTCGGTCCTAGACGTTTGAAGTCCTGCTCAGCCAACAGTTCCGCTCGGGGCAGCGGTTCAGTCGCCGTCGACTAGCAACCCGAACACGGATAACGGTTGGTGCCCCTTCCAGTAGGGGTAAACCCTTCTTCCTCGGAGGTTAATGAGTGCTAGCAGATAGCATGAGTTGCCGTATCGCCGATTTCAACAAACTGACCGGCCTGGCCTGGCGTCGAGGTTCGGAAGCTGGCGCCTCGAACTTGACCGTTTCACCACATCTCTGCATGTCACATTGGTCGCTGGTGTCGTAGCAGCTTGGCGTTCTGTGGATGGTCTGCTAGGTATGGCTCTGTTGATGGTCTGCTTTCTGTGACGCTGTGATAGTCCGTTCTCTTGTGGAAGGTGGGAGGTCACTTGAGGGCCAGGGCGTCCCGCTGAGTACTTCGACGGACTCGTGATGCATGCTCGAGGGTTACCTTTCGAGGCCTTGGTCAATGTCGGAGTGCCTTGTTGCAGTGACCTGGTCGGCTGACAACGCACGGTCCATTGCCTCCATCCGCCACTGCTCATTGATCGTCACCTCCTTCGGTCACTGTCGAGGCGACCGTCGGCCACTGTTCCGGGACCATCTGCCGCTGTCGGCGTCCTTGCAGCCCAAAAAGGTGGCTTAGGAGGAACTGAATCCTCTTCTGACGAGAGTGGGATTCGAACCCACGTCCGAAGACTGCGGAGAGCTTGAGCTCCTTAACACAGCGCCTTAGACCGCTCGGCCATCTCGCCGATGAGGGAGGCCGAGTTTCGGCGTTGTCACGCGTCCGGGGTCAGTAAAATCTCGCGGAGGCGGTAGAGAATGAAAGCATGGCACCATACCCATCCATGGGCGGCATGGAGCCCTTGGATCCATATACCAGATGATAAGGGCTCAGGTCGGAAGGGAAAGTGGATGGCGATTGGTGCCAACCCCGTTATTGGCTATTTAAATCGTTTTAATCTCAATTTAATGATGTATTTCCGTTCGGTCCCTCATCTTGCTGTCAGTTGTCTTCCCCCTCGTCAGTCGTCACTGCGTGACATTGTTGTCGGTCTGGCTATCTTCCTGGAGGGATGGGACTCTGTAGTCTGTCGAACACATTGGTGACGGCGAGGACACCATACATCAATGAGTAACAAATGGCAGGTGTGGTCCGACCTCTGTTATCATCATGGAGGAACAGTGAGGTAGAGACTCGGACTGAGGACCACCGAGCCATTAGTCGACACGGGAATCGCCCGTCATTAACGACCGAGCAACTCGCTACCTTGCGATCACAAGCATACTTGTCACCACATTGCTGGCCTTGTCGCCACACGAGCAGAGCTGGAAGGACTATATCCGAATTTCCACACGCCACGCGTCCAGCCATGTGGCCTCACTCTCTCTCTATACATGCCACCCATTTAGGGCGTCCTCGCTACGTCACTACGCGAGTTCGCCACCTAGGACGCCCAGCCCCCCATAACGTCTCATCTCCACACTGTTCATTCAGCTCAGTGTCATAAACACACCAACACACCCCTCACATCGACCCACCCCCCCCACTCCATCACACGCCGCGCACCCAGGGCCAGCATCCAACACGATGCGGTATTCCCTCATCGCAATCCTCTCCGCGACAGCGGCCTTCGGAGCGGCCTCTCGCGCACGCGACCCAGGATTCGGCGCTGTCGCAGGGCGCGATGGCGCCACCAGAGAGCTTCTTGACCTGCGCGGAGCAGGCGTCTCCTTGACCTCTGAGCAAGCATCGTGGGCTAACGCGAGCCTTGTGAGTTCAGCCCAACGACGGCGCACCGACGATGCACGCGCTGCGGAATAGATCGTCGCAGTATCAGCGCATTGTTGATGTGGGCTGGATGGATTGATGAAGATAAGGCGACTAACTCGCGGTACAGATCCCACCTCGCCGCCCCAACAAGCCCAAGGAGGAGTGCCCACCATGCTTCAACTGCCTGCTTCCCGCGTTCAACTGCGCCCAATACGGAGACTGCAACCAGTACGACGGACAGTGCAAGTGCCCGCCTGGATTCGGAGGCCAGGACTGTCTTACACCTCGTGAGTCCACCTGGGCCCGTAAGCAGACACAGAGAGCTGATGACATGTAGTCTGCGGGGCGCTGTCCGACGGAGACCAGCGCTTCCCTCGCCCGGACGGAGAGCTATGTAAATGCAAGGACGGATGGGGCGGCATCAACTGCAACGGTGAGTCGTCACAGAATCAGACAGGCGAGACCAGTGCGGCCCGTGGTCATGTTACAACACCCTGAACCGCTGGGCTGACATCCACAGTGTGCAGTAATGACAACGCATGCAAGGGCTTTAAGCTGCGAAACCCAGTCGACAACGTGGCCGAGCCCGACGACGACGAGGAGGACAACGACATGGTCTGCTACAAGGGCGGTCTTGCCATCGAGCAGAACTTCCAGATGTGCGATGTCACCAACCGCAAGATTCGCGACACCATCCCCGGCAACAAGCCTCCCCAGGTCACCTTTAGCTGTACCAAGGGCGGACCCAAGAGCAACGCGACGGACTTTGGGGGTGTCTCCAGCCTGGGCTTTTACGACAATGCCCTCGAGGCCGGCGATGAGATGGGCTCTTGTGGCTTCCAGTTCTGGGTCGACCGCAAAGAGTCGTTCTACTGCAAGCTTGAGCAGTGCGCCTGGGAGACCACACAAGGTGCCGAGGCGAACGAGACCCACTACCGCTGCGAGCACATTGCCTGTTCCTGTATCCCCGGCCGCTTCCTCTGTGGCGAGGACGGCAGCGTCAGTGAGTGACAACGAGGCCTGCGTCACTAACGCAAGACATCGACGACTTCCTCAACGAGGAGGTCAAGGGTCCTGGCAGCTTTAACTGCATCTCTGGCAAGGGATGCACCTTTGAGGAGCCTGCTATGAACCAGCTGATCACCGACATCTTTGGCGACCCCTCCATCACCCTTGACTGCGAGTCTGGCGAGTGTCTCCACTACAGCCAGGTTCCCGGCTACAACCCTCCGGCCAAGCCTGACAACTCGAGGCTTGTGGCATTCAGTTTCGCTCTCGCTGCCGGCGTTCTCGTGTCCATGTGTCTCCGTGAGTGAAGCTGCCTGCCATTGACGGAGTGTGGTCATCGACTGACTACAGTACTCTGGTACTACGGACGTGCCAACGGCGCATCGGACGGCTTCTCTTCCATCAAGCTTCCCGAGGATGAGGCAGCCAAGCTTATGTCGGACCATGTTCCTGCGATGCTGCACTTTTCCAACCTGTCTTACACCCTCGCGTCAGGCAAGCAGGTTCTCTCGCATGTGACCGGCACCGTTCGGCCAGGAGAGATCCTCGCCATCATGGGTGCTTCCGGTGCCGGTAAGTCCACGCTTCTGGACATTCTCGCTCGCAAGGGCAAGACTGGCAAGGTCACTGGCGACATGTACGTGAACGGACGTGAGCTCGAAAAGTCTACCTTCCGCCGCGTCGTGGGTTTCGTCGACCAGGAGGACACTCTTCTTCCCACCCTCACAGTGTACGAGACCGTCCTCTACTCGGCCCTGCTCCGCCTCCCCCGCGAGATGAGCTATGAGGCCAAGGTCTACCGCACACTCGAGACCATGAACGAGCTTGGCATCCTGGGTATTAAGGATTCGCGCATTGGCGAGAGCGGCAAGCGCTCCATCTCTGGCGGCGAGAAGCGCCGTGTCTCGATTGCTTGCGAGCTTGTTACCGGCCCGTCGATCCTGTTCCTCGACGAGCCGACATCGGGCCTCGACTCGTACAATGCCTACAACGTCATCGATTCACTCAAGACGCTTGCTCGTCAATACAACCGCACCGTTATCTTCACCATCCACCAGCCCCAGTCCAATATTGTTGCCCTCTTTGACCGCTTGCTCGTCCTCGCCAAGGGCCAGCTCGTCTACTCCGGAGAGGCTTCCAAGGCTCAGGCTCACTTCGAGGCTGCCGGATACCCCTGCCCCCCTGGCTACAACATTGCGGACCACGTGATCGACGTCACTGTTGAGGCCGCTGGTGACCACCGCAAGTCGTCTGGGCCGAGCGGCATTCACACTCCCGCTCGCCCCGCTGGCGCTGCTGCCGACCCCGAGACCGGATTCGCTTCCCGTTCAGACGACGCGTCGCCAACCCCTGCCACTGATGATGCTATCGCCACTGCTGAGGCTGAGGCACTTGCTCCCTTCAGCATCAAGACAAAGGCCTCTCGTCTCCTCGGCGCCTTCTCGTCCTCGGGCACCAGCACGCCTGCATCTGGCGTGGATCCTCGCACCATTCCCGAGTCGCTCGCGGCCCTTGTTCTCGCCTCGCGCGCGAGTGACAGCGCCAAGGTTGTCGAGGCCGAGATCGTTCGCATCGAGCAGGGCGAGTCGCCTGATGGAAATGGCAACGAGGAGCGCGACGTTGGCGAGGAGATTGGCCTCCTGAGGGGCTATGACAAGGCCACCTTCTGGACCCAGTTCAAGATCCTCTCTAGCCGCGCCTTCAAGAATCTCTACCGAAACCCCATGCTCATGGCCACGCACTACCTGGTCGCCGTCGGTGTCGGACTCCTGTGCGGTTTCTTCTTCTATGGTGTCACCAACGACATTCCTGGCTTCCAGAACCGCCTGGGTCTCTTCCTGTTTATCCTGTCGCTCTTCGGATTCTCGACATTGTCGTCCCTGGGCATCTTTGCCAACGAGCGCATGCTCTTCATGCGCGAGCGGTAAGTGATTTAGCAGAAGCAGCTCTCTGACATCAGGTCTAACGATTACTACACCCCAGGCGCATACTTCCTGTCGAAGACACTCTTTGACATCATTCCCCTGCGCGTCATCCCACCGTTTGTCCTCGGCTCGATCGTCTACGGTCTCGCTGGCCTGAACGCCGACCCCGACTGTTTCTGGAAGTTTATCATGGTCCTTATCCTCTTCAACCTCTCGGCCGCCAGCATCGTCCTCTTCCTCTCAGTTGCCGTTGCTGATGCCGGCGTGGCCAACCTGCTCGGATCGCTTGTGATGCTCTACAAGTGAGTGGTGAACAGTGTGTGAACTAACTCGCAGCCTCCTCTTTGCCGGTCTCCTCATGAACTACGATCGCGTCCCGCACGGCCTCAAGTGGATGCAGACATACTCGTTCTTCCACGCCGCGTACGAAGGTCTCCTCGTCAACGAGCTTCGCACTCTCCAGCTCATCGAGCACAAGTTTGGCCTCGACATTCAGGTCCCTAGCGCTACCAGTAAGTTGTTCGACGTACCCGCATTGCCACAATGCTGACCCTGCAGTTCTCTCGTCGTTTGGTTTCCACGCCCTCGAGTTCTGGTCCGACACCCGCCTCCTCTGCTTCACCTTTGTCTTCTTCACTGCCTTGAGCTTCGTTGTCCTCCAGCTCTTTGTCAAGGAGCGCCGTTAAGCAGAAGTGGAAGGCAACATACGCAACGTCCAGTGCCCGCTGGCGCTGCTATCAGTTAGTGTTTATTCTCTTGTCTCAGGGGATAGATATGAAGGATTCTGAGTACTACACAATACATGTATTTGATCCTCTTGGTTGCATGGTTAGGAGCGGCAGGTCAATGCAGTGCATGACGGAGAATGGAGAGTTGGATGGTTGAGACGGTTGAGATCGTTGAGATCGTTGAGATCGTTGAGAGTATGAGAGTGGAGGTCGACCACGTGGCAGCCCGCTTGGCTATCGAGTGACGTCTGGCCCATGGCCCAAATCGTCCAACACGCAAATGGAAATGAGCTGATCGCCATCGTCGGGCTTTACTTTGTTTGCCCTTTCATCCGGAGCTTGCTCTCATTACCTGCCTTCAACCCACAACTCGCCCCCGGCCACTTGCTCAGCACAATGGCTGCCCTCCCCCTTGCCCTTCGCCCGACGACAGTGAGCTCCCTCACACCGCCCCCGCTCCTCGTCCCCCCGATCAACTTTGCCCTCGTCGCACCTGGCGTATACCGCTCTGGACACCCAAACCGGAAGAACTGGGGCTTTCTCGCTAGGCTGGGACTCAAGACAGTCGTGTGAGTGTCTCTGGCTTGAGGTTCGAGGACGCTTCAATCGAGAAAGCAGCAGGACAGGCACCAGTGCGAGGTTGCTCACCTTCCTGTGACCAGCACCGTCTTATATATTGCAGAGTGGCCCGAGCTAACGACAGATACGTTGAGACGACGGACGAGTACCGCCGCGACGGGGCAGACTTTGTGGAGCAGAACGGGTTGACGCTGCACCGGTTCGATCTCAGCGACGAGGAGGTACGTGTCGTTATCGAGGTCAACGTCCCACGTGCGTTGATGATGTCCTCATCTCGCGGGGAAGTGGAGGCGGGGTTGTCCCCGCTCACGCCCACGACGTTCTGCTCCCCTCACTGGTCCTTGCAGGTACAGGAGGAACAGCGCCTCGCGACGAGAAACAGCTTGACAGGACTGACATTACAGGCCCTCTTCACTCCGTCGGGCCGCGCACGGCTCAATGCCGCGCTCGCGGTGCTCCTTGACACGCGGAACCACCCGCTTCTCGTACACGACGACACAGGTAAAGCGGCCGTAACCCTCGTCTGTGCCGTTGTCCGATGCTTCCAACAATGGGCGCTCACGGCCGTATATGCCGAGGGCGACATGTTCGCCGGCGCCGGCGGTAGCGAGGGTGGTGGAGTAGGAAACGCTGGACGCGAGGTGAGTCTTCTCCCTTTTGAGATAGTCTGGCCGCAAAGCGGACTGGATACCGGTATGGACTGGCGACACGGGTGTATGGCAGAACTATCAAACACATCAACAAGTCTCGTCCACATTGGGGCAGTGGCGTTTCGTCGAGATTTGGGGTGCTTCGGCGGGCTATTATGGCGGCCCGTCGAACTATAGCACGAAACTTCCCTCTGTCATTTGATGACAGTTGAGATACCTGGCCTAAATGATCCAGGAACGCGGCCGTCCACTGTTGCTTGTTCCAGCATCTGGTGGACGAGTGTCTGGTCTGCTCGAGTGGTGTCTACACGCCGCCTCCGGGTCTGCTCGTCCCATCGTCGCTCGAGCACCCCTCGCTCTATACCCTCCTATCGCCAGCTACGTCCTATCTGGAGGCGCACGTGCCTCCTTCTGCGCGTGTTTCAATTCCTTCTTTGTTCCTCATTGTTCCCAGTGGACACTGACATCGGCTGCAGTTTATTGCCATGTTCAACCCTCAGCGCGTGATTCTTGATCGTCAATTCCTTCCCCCGTGGGTTACCGCATCCGCGGGCGCCGCGGGTAATTGAGCCCCACTGGGCCTCATGGTGTCGCCTCGTGTTGTCCACGATTGATAAGCGCCGAGATCCAAACCCAGCGAACCTGAGGCGTGCAAGTACGCAGCATGTGAGCGGCGAGGCAGATCCCGGAATCCAGGACCCAACGACAGTGCGGCGGACAGGAGTACCGCCAGGACTGCACCAGACGCCCGACACACGGCCATTGTCGCCGGCATTGTACCCCCCTGGCCCCTTTGCTGCACCTCGGTGTCGTTTCTTTGTCTCCCCTTGCCTCTCTCACGCCTCACGTTTCATGGTGGTGGTGGTGGGATATCGGCTCCCTCATCGTTTATCCGTACCAGCAGAGCCGAAACGGGATCGAATTCGCTCAGGCAACATTGCTGAACGGAGGTCTCGGATTGAGCTTGCCATTCATTCGTTCTGTTCAAAGTGCAGCAGATCCGTGCGCTTTCGCGACCAGTCGGAGCCGCATTGTCACCCCCCAGCGACCCTCACCCTATCCCCACGGACTACGGAGGCCCGCCCAGTACTCGAGGATCTAAAAGTTGCGAGCCGGACCTGCGTAACGCGAGCGAATGTGGAGCGAGGAGGCGTATGCAGGCGGAGCTCTCGGTTGCGGGGCTCGTGTTCAGCTCAGTGTCACGCCGTGTGAGTTGGATTGGGAAGGTGCTTGTCACCAGGGACCGGTGTGCAATAGGGGAATGCATGGCGTCGATGGCTTGCATCTGTATGAGCAACGGAGGGCGGCGCCGTGCGAGCGAGACAACTGACCGGCTGTGCTACCCCCCTCCACCCCCGGCGCCGCGGCGCGCGATGTATCACGCGGGTGTAGCCCTACGGTTCGGGACATTCCGAGGCTCCGTACACCGCCGGTGTCAACTTGGCTGGTGCTGGCGTTTATTTGGGCTGATGCTTGGCGTACCTGGGACAAGTTAGTGAACGCCATGTCACTGGGATGTTGGCCGCGGGCAGAGGGCCGACTGCTACAGCCTCTGCGTCTGCTGCTTCACCAGCGAAAGCCACCTGGGGCCTGTGGAATATGTCTACCGATGCGGCGTGCGGTTGGCAGCGCCCTCGGACGCCGCAGCTAGGGAGCACCGAACGCCAGTAAAATAAAGAATACACGAAAACATAGGGTGCAGGTCAATCCGACGGTCATTGTGGTGGACGCCATGTCCCACCCAGCCGGCGGCGGTCAGCCAGGGCACATGTTCGTGTCGGGGCACGCTGACGTGCCAGAGTAGGAAGCTGGGTCTGCACTGAGTGAGTGTACGCGTGTTAGGACAGGAGGGACGGAGTGGAGAGCATTATAGGGGCTGCACGGACACATGCCAGGTCCTGGCTCTCAGTGTTCGTGTGACCCGCGGCTGGCTGCAACTGCGCTTTTTGCAGCTCACACAAGTTCGAGCACTCAATGGGCCGCACAACCCTAGCTCCTATCTGCACGCTCCTCATCTGCACATGTCACGGTCGGCGTCCGCCCTCCAACAACGCAAGCAAGCAAGGGCAAGGACTGCCATCTGCGGTCGTGGGATGAGGACAGGACACAAGCGGGCCCAAGGGCAGTCAGCCAAAGAGGCGCGATCGCCCAGCAAAGGTGGACACATCTCAGCACAACGCACGTTGCTGGCACTCCGGATTAGTCCGCCACTCTTGCGTCTTGCGGCCGGGTTTCGCATCGGCGTTGTCTCCTTTTCCAATCCTAACCCTCTTCCTCGAGCTGCTCAATCTTTGGACCCGGTACTCCCATCACTTGATCGCTTGGCAGCTGCGACACGAGGCTGCCGCCACTGCGGAGGACTACGCTTGGGCCGCCTCATTTCCCTTAGCTCTTCCCTGCTGCCACCATCTGGGCAGGCTGAGCCATGGGAGGAGACCAGCTTGAAGATTTCTCTCTCTTCTCTTGTCCGCCTGCCGCTTCATCGTCGTCGGAAACTCAATGCCCAATGTCTCAAGGGGGGAAAGGGCACTGGTGTAGATCTACCGCCGCTGTCGGGGTAACTCCCCCCTAACACGCTCCGATGACAGTGGCAATAGCCATGCTTTTGTTCAGCGGATTGCTGTTGGGCCTGGCGGTCGTAGATGGGAGCGGGGCCTCGTGGTGACCTCGCGCATTCCGGCGCATTCCAAGGGCACTATCGCTTGCCTCCATCTCCGCCATCGTGACAATCGGGCTTCATCCGGCGTCACAGTCACTGCCACCTGGCTGTGTTTTTTTTTCTGCTGACAGGCAAGCCAGGCCTCATGCCTCTGCTGTCTTGTTGGCGTCTCCATCTACATCGACCCGCCTCGGGGTGCCGACTCCTGGAAACCCTGCCTGCTACTGCTAATGCCATCAACATCCCACAGGACAGCCAAGATCGAGCCTCTAGCCCACTCCCCAGGTCCACCATAACACCCTTCCCAGCCCTGCGGATTATCAGTCGCCATCCTGCAACCTGCTCTTTCCCTTTCCCCTTCTCCCTCTCATCTCTACCCACCTGGTCTCTGCCGTCGACGCCGTTCTCACCCTCAGCGGCGCAGAGTCCCTCTGACATTCCTCGTCCTCCCGACGTCCTAACCGCCTGACCCTGGCGCTGTCCTGAAAGGTGTCGCTCAGAGCGTCGGTAGCGGCCGAGTCGCGACCACGAGCAGGAACCGTTATATCACCAGACTGATATTGTGGGATATCATCAACAAACCTCGCAACACGAGGTAGACACACCACTCGCTTCTGAACGCACGACCACACCTGTCGGGCCCCATAATAAGGGGTGTCACAACACCTGCCGCATCGCCATCAAAAGCACAGAGCTCGAGAGCAAGAGAGATCTTCCCCTTTCTCATCCCTTTACTTCTCGACTTCTTCTCTCGACACGAGGTTCACACTCGCGACGAGAGCGACACCACTCGACGAGAGCTCACAGCTGAGGCCGGTAACGTTTGACTGTGTGCGTGTGTCCACCGCTTCAGTACAGATCTCCTCGCCATCTCCTTGCCTCACCTCACCCTCACCACGCCTCACCCCTCTTTCCCATCGTCTCATCGGAGCCGCGCCTTGTTCCTCTGTGCTCGGTTCCGTCGCCCTTTCATCGCATCCCACGACTCCTCGCCAGCACTTTGTGAGTGGCGAGTTGAGGGGACAGACAACAAACACGCCGTCATTTAAAACTCGACATGGCGGTATGGAGAGGGTCCCTCCTGGACCATCCCAAGCCCACATCAGAGTCTTCGTCTAGCAAGCAGACATCAAGGTTGTCACTCCAGCTGCCAATGGTCTCCTCGTCGTCGAGCACAGCCTCCCGTCCGAGAAGACGGTTGTCGTTGCTCAAGTCAAACCGACCTCATACCCTTCATGACAGCATATCTCGCCCCTACACCCACGCCCACCACCATCACCACAATCATCAGCACACTGTTCACCGCACGACAACAGCATTCACCCCGCCGATACCACATACCAAGCCGCGGTTGAACTCGACTCATCTGCATGCCCAGCCCTCGTTAAAGTCCAAACTGCGGCGCCAGGACTCGCTTGTACGGACTTTGGAGCGTCCGCTGCACACTTGTACGCCACCACCTACGCCCGTGGGGACCACGGCGTTTGGCCTGAGGCTTGAACGCGCATTCTCGCGGACGTCTCGGTCCCCCACCCCGCAGCCAGTGACTCCCGAACTGGAATGTGACTGCTTGGAGTCCTCGGCCCCGAATACTCTGCGGAGCGACCGCCCACCGGGGTTGGCATCAGCCAGTTCCGTCTTGTTGGCCAGCCCCGAGTCTATGACCACCACAGAGCAGCGCAAGGGCCACCGCCGCACACTGTCCAACAAGGTCCGGACACTTTTCGTCGGGCTTATCCACCGCCGGAGAGACGATGAAGGGCTCGAGGAGGAGGACGAGGACGGCGAGCGGGACCAGGCAGACAGCGACCCAAAGGGAACGGTCACAGTAACGGTCACACCCGTCGGCGAGCGAGCAAAGCCCGCCTACGCACAGAGTTCCGCCCTGGAGTTCGGAGCACCGTTACGGCCGCATCGATCACCGGGCGCGGCCAGCTTCCAGGTTACCACCAAGCTCACACCGACGAGGTCCTCAAGCCCCCCTTCGCGCAACGCATCGTTTGTCTCGCGTGATTCTTCAGCTTCAGTGCGCCCGCGGTTCATCGTACGCCCGAGGACGAGGAGGGCCCTGCGGTTGCCGGATCGGTTTCGGAGGGCAAAGAAGGACAACGACGAGGGGGACGACGAGGCAGACGGGGACGACGACGACGAGTCTGGCGACTACGACGACGATGACTCGCGAGGGGTGGCCTCATCTGCAACAACAAGTCAGGACCTGCGCCCCCGCTCGCCAATCGGACTTGGACGTCCTTCGACTGCAATGTCGCACCGTCCAGGAACTGCCCTCTCTCACCGGCCCGGCACTGCCCTTTCACAACGCCCTGGCACGTCTGCCTCCTTCCGCCCCGCCACTGCAATGGGCAGGAGTCCCGCTGGTCCCAGCGTGCACGTCGAGCGGCCGAGTATGGACTCTGTGCGGCCGTCGATGGACATTCTGGGGGCCGCTGCTCCAGTGGTCGACCGCGTCACTCGCAGGGTGTCCAACGCCTCGCGCAACTCGGGCGGCTCGCGTGCGTCCCTCGGCCCATCCATCAACTCGTCGCGCCCCAGCCTGACCTACGAGCGCAACTCGCCCCGCAGCATGGATACCGCGCGCAGCCTCACACTCAGCGAGAGCAAGTCGGTTCCGTCAGTGTTCAAGCTCGGTGCCACTGAAGGCACCAAGGCCCTCCCTGAAAACCCCGTCGAGAACCCGCTCGAGTCGCGCTTCAGCGACACGTCCGACTCGGAGGACGAACACTCTGTCTGCGGCGAGCTTGTCGAGCGCGAGCGCCCGACTTCCCCATTCAGGCGCCCGTTCAGCTCCATGCCCGACCTCGTCCGCGACCAGCTGCGTGCCCTGGCCAACCGCCGCGGCCACCGCAAGAGCCTCGATATGGAGTGAGCCGGCACCGGCCTCCATCCCAACCACCGCGCCCCCAACGACAAGCCGTCTCAACACCGGCTACCATTCGACCTGTGGTCGAGAAGAACAAGTGCTTTGTCATCTTGCATGATATGTTGAACGTCGACTGTGATTCCGACGAGCTGTACCCAATGTCACCCTTATGCCACACTTATGCAATCTTATGCCACAATCTATCACACAGCGAGAGGGTGCTTGTATGCTGCAATTTTACCTTTCGCTTGGGATATGACATGGATCAATAAAGGATGCCTGGATACACTAATCGCCGCCTCCTCCTCCGCCATCTCCGCCGCCGCCGCCATCTCCACCTCCACCTCCATCGCCGCAGCCATCATAGCCCCAACTGTCGCTAACCGACCCCCCTCCCCCTCCGCTACTGCCATTTCCTCCCGATGCTCCGTAGCGCCGGTCCTGCTCCCTCCTCTGGCGATCCAGCTCGCGCTGCTGCTGTGCGCGCAGCAACGCCTGTCTCTGGAGGACGCAGAGCGCGCACGTGTGGTCATACTGTCCAGACGCAGTGTGCAGGCCGTGCGTGAACATTGCGATCGCGCTCATCCCCGGAGCGCCGTCGATCTGGACGCTCCTGGTCCCCAACTGCGCCGACGCCGCCGTCTGCCGCAGCTGGCGGTCCATCGCGTAGATTGTTTCCGGCGCATGGCCCTCGGCGACGGCCATGTTGAGGAACACGCCAAACGGGGAGGGTTCGCCCGGAGGGACCCCGGCAGCGGCGCCCGGCACTCCGGGTCCTGCGTGCCGTGTCCCAGCTGCTCCAGCTGCGCCGGCAGCCGCGGCGTAGGCTGGCGGCGCGTGTCCGACATTGATCATCCCCGTCCCTGGCGCCGGGTACCGCGGTTGCTGCTGCCCGCCCGGTCCGGCGCCGAACAGGACTTGGGCAAAGTACTGAGCAGTCACCTCTGCCCTCTGGCCGCCGCCGCTGCCGCCGGCGCCGCCGGGCTGCGGCTGCTGGAGCGCGCTGAGCGCGGCGGCGAAGCGGGCCACGTCATAGTTTGGCGGAAGGGGGCTGGAGGCGGGCGGCGGCGGCAGGGGCTGGGCTGTCGCTGGCGAAGAAGGGTACGACGCCGGCGGGGACGGGTAGGCTGCTGGCGGCGCACGGTATGCTCCTCCTGCTCCCGCTGCTGCCCCTGGAAGAGGCGCGCCGAACGGGGCCGGAGGCGAGGGGTATGCTGTCTGCGGCATCGGAGTCGGAGGCGGCGCCCCATGGCCATGTCCCGGTCCCGGCGTGGGCCGGGGTCCCCAGGAGCCGCCGTCGCCGTACCCGTTTGCGGCTCGGGCCGGGGGAAGCGGAACAGGGGGCGGGATCTCGGCCTGGCTGGAGGACCGACGGCTCCGCCATCGGGACAAGATGGACTGTTTCCGTTCTGTCATGCGAGTGAGTGGGCGGGTGAGTGGGCGAGTTGGTGGGTAGGTTAGAAGGTGAGCAGAAACTTGATATGGGGACGAGTTGTGGGCTGAAACGCTGGCTGGCCCTGTGGCTGTCGCCCGTCGCCGATGCGCGGCTCAACCCGCCGGGTCGCCCGCCGCGCTAGCCGCGAGCAACGACGCACGTGTGCAACAGCGTTGTTTGTGTGCTTGTGATTGCTTCGTGTTGTTCTGTTTGACGGGAAGGAGATTAGCAAAAACCACTGCATGTTCAGCACAGCAGCGGACTTTGTTACAAGTCACTCGTCAATGGGTCAGTTTGTTTGGTTCCAACACAGGCAAGACGACAACGAACGCCGAGACACTGGTCCGCTCCGCACCGAGGGCCGGCTAGACCGCCAAGAGACCGCAATGTGCTCGTACCCGTGCATGCATCACCCCTGCTATGAGTCCACTGTATGCGTGGAGGGCAGCTACTGTGACAAGCTGGAATTCTCGGGCGCAGCCATGCTTTGCGTCCTCATTCTGGACGAGAACTGGCGCCAATCCAACACGGTATCGCCCACAGAATCGACACAGTTGGCCTGTACGTTTGTGTCGATTCTGGAACATGTCACGAACAGCGCCGCAGCGACCCAGTGACAGACAGAATGGACACAGACAGGCTGGTCGTTTGTGTCCATTCTGGACTAGAGCTGCCGCCGATCCAGACAGGATATTTCGCTCTTGGCCGCCAGAATCGACACAGTTGGCCTTCACGATTGGGCTGATTCTGGGCTGGAAACTCCTGAACAGCCGCAGGCGTCAGGCCTGACCCCCGACCGTGGCGCGGCGGCGCGGCGCGTGCCCGCCCGTAGCGCAGAGGGTGGCGGCGGGGCGTAACGGCGGCGGCCGAGGCAATTCATGTCGCCGTCGCCGTCACCGCCGTCACTCTCACTGCCAGGGCCTGGTGCCGCGGCGGCGGCGCAGGGACCAGGGGGCCGGCGGACGGCGGGCAGCGGGCGGCGGACGGCGGCGAGCAAGTGCTTTGTCCCCGGCGCTGCTGGTTCTTCGTCGCAGGACCGGGCCATTGTGGCTACGGCTGCGACTGACAATTACTGACACTGGCTGGGACGGGGGTCAGACGGGGGTCGGGCCGAGGCTGGAGGGACGGAGTGGTCGGGTCAGGCCGGGTGCGGGGTGGGGGGACGAGATGGCACCACTGGTGCCGAGACTGAAGCGACGAGGTTGCGTCGGTGCTGTGTCGCTGCGCATAGCGAGGTCAACTGCCGCATCAAACTGCGTCGTGCTCAGCGCACGACGCGCCGCCAACTGCCATGCGGCCATGCGTATGCTTCCAATGTCTTGGCATGCCATGGTCATGGGCAACTATGAGGCGGGTGGGTGGCAACGATGGATTTACAAGGATTAGGAGAGAGAGAGAGGGAAAAAGGTCTAACACTGCGCGTTCCACCGATCGATGGAGTGCAGTACAATGCGGGGTGGTGGTGGTGGTGGGGTGTATCTGTCAGGCGCGGACGCAGCGCTACGACGTGATCGCGTGCCAGACCTTGCCGTACCACGTCGTGGGCTCGGGCTCTTCTGTAATGTCCCACGGGTTGATAATGTTGGATGTGAGGTCTGCCTCTGCGGGGTTTACCATCTTTGAGCGCTTGACGAGCTTGTAGCCAATATACGGCACGAGGTAGAGCACAAAGCCTGTGGTTAGCTGTAGCCAACACGCGAAAACCTACTGATATAGGACGCGACAAAGTCGGGGCCGTTCCAGTTACCTTTCAAGAACACGGGGAAGCCCTTGAAGAGGCAGACAATGGCGCTGAAGATGACGGCAAACCAGGCGGCGTACGGCTGGAAGCGGCCGTACCACACGAGGGTGCGCCGGCTGATGTCCTGCGCCTGCATGGCCTTGTAGAAGCGGAGGTACGTGACGGCGAGGAGCCCTGTGACTTGTCAGTGGCACATTCCGGCGGTGCACATTCCGAACCACGTCGCACATACCCCAGTTGAGAATGTTGTTGAGCGCAATGAGGCTCTGCAGCCAGTCGAACGCCTGGGCGGCGCCACCCGAGCCGACCGAAAGGAAGGCGAGGAGACCGAGCGGGGCTGAGCAGAGAACAGCAAAGAGGGGGACGCCCTGTTTGGTCGTCTTGCGGAGGACCTTGGGCGCCTGGCCGTGTAGCGCGAGACCGCGGAGGGTGCGCGCGGCAATGTAGAGGTACGTGTTTCCGGCCGACAGCGCTGAGGTGATGATGGCGGCATTGATGATCGATGGCAGTGCCCTGATTCTGGCCGTCTTGATGGCAATGACCCAGGGCGACGAGTTTGCATTTCCGGCGCCATTCACCAGGTCCGGGTGGTTGTAGGGCACGCTGCGGTCAGTACCAGCACTAGAGCGGGCGGGGCGCCAGGCCACTCACATCATGCCAATCATCAGGGCTCCGCCGACGTCTGTTGTCAGTGTGAGGCTACTCATAGTCTGCTTACAGAAGAACAGCTGGCGGTAGACAAAGAGGCGCACGTTTTTCGGAATCTGCCTTGATGGGTTCTTGGCCTCGGCTCCCGCGAGCACGATAACTTCTGTTCCGCCGTACGAAAAGGCCGCGTTGGTGAGAGAGCTGGAGGATCAGCAGGTTTCAGACACATACTGGGCGCACAAGAAGAAACCGAGGAAGCGGCCGAGGGGGCCTTGGATGCCGTTGAATTGGTTGAATGCACCGGGGTTGCGCCAGTACTCGAATCCGCGGCGGTGGTGGTCGGGAGCGCCGCCGAGGGTGATGACCAGACCACAGATCATCAGGCTGTGGTTAGCAGACGGCGACGATGAAACGACCTACCCAACGAGCGTGATGACCTTTACACACGCAGTAGCGACTTCGGCCTCGCCGTACCATCGCACCGGGAGCATGTTGAAGATGTACATGATGACGAGCGCGATGGCGATCCACACGGCCGCGTTGACGCTTGTGAGCCAGTACTGGACGAGGATGCCAATCGCAGTACACTCGACCGCGACGGAGATGGCCATGTTGAGCCAGTATGTCCATCCTATCATGTCAGCGAATGCTTGCAATGCGAGGACATGCCAATTGTAAAGCCCACTGCCGGATCAACAAAACGCGTTCCGTATCCCGGAAAGCTCGCATCGACGGGGTACTGCTGTCAGCGCCGTCGCGATGTGTGCTGTTACCTTTGTGACAATCTCGCCGATGGATTGGATCTGCGGTGAGCACTGGTCTTTGCGACTTTTTTTTCAGTCTCTGGCCGACTTTCCAGAGGTACTCACCACACACCAGACAAGTGTTCCGGTGATCGCAAAGGAGAGGAAGATGCCCGCCGGGCCTGCCTGCGCGAGCGACTGCCCGATACCGACAAAAAGACCTGGGATCAGTGGCGAGGGGGAGGATGGCCACACCCTGGGATATACCCACCGACTCCTATTCCGCCTCCAAAGCCAATAAAGCTGATATGCCGGGACGTGAGCTCGCGCTTGAGGCCTCCCTGGTCTGTGGCCGTCAGCTGCCTGCTGTGGGCGACGGTCAGTTGCGCGCGCTACACACGTGGGTCGTTAAAGTCATCTTCTCTGGGGCCTCCTTGGACCTCTTTGGCGTTTGGGTCGGTGTAGCGTACTCCGCCCTGGGGCGCTGTAAACTCGGACGTGTCGCCGAGGGTGAGATCGCCAAACCCATACTCGTCTTTGATGTCGACGTCCTTGTCGGTACCGGTGCTCGGGTGGTCGGTACCATTTGTAGAGGTCGAGGTCATGTTTGGGAGAGGGGTGTTGTGTGCTGTCTGTCACAGAGACAACAGACAGCGGTTCGGATTGGGCGGCGGCGAATGGATGGTGCGGTTGACAGATTGAGATGTTTAGGGCGGCTCGAAGGGTGGGGGGAAGTAACGGTGGTGGAGGGGGGGCGGGTGTGTGTGAGTGGGTGGTGGAGGAAGGGGTGGTGGTGGAGGTTGCGGGATGAGTGATGGTGATGGGAGAGGGAGTGGTGGTGAGTAGATTGATGCATTGATCTCCGCCGCCGCCGCTGACAGCCAGACTGAACCGACAGAGTCTAGCAAGGACGATGGAAGCGGTACAAGAGAGAGAGAGAGGAGAGAGAAAGAGTGGGCAGCAGCAGCGTTCCCACCACCAGGCACGCTTCGACCCAGGCACGCCAGGCATGGCAGTATGTACCACCCACCCCACCCGTCATCAGATGACACAAACAACAAACTTTATCCCCCTCAGTCTACCTTCCCCTCCTCCCGCTGCTGCTGCTGCTGCTGCTGCTGCTGCTGCTGCTGCTGCTGCCTGGTGCGGTTTCCTTGTCACAGATCGGAACTCGTTAGCGAAAGTGACGGCAACACGCAGAGCGCTCTTGTCTCCGAAATATCTCGAGCAACCCCGACACCCCCGAGCACAGCACCCACGCACTGACACCCGGCACATTCTCAACCTGCACACCAGCAGGCCGTGACCACTAGGACCAGACACCGCACCAACCCGCCCGGCCATGCAACATGGCGTCGCGGCGTCGAGGGCACGGGGCGTGGAGATCCTCGCATTCCTGGCTGAGCCTCAGGCACCTTGGGCGGGACCTGCATCACGTGATATCATCGCCAGCCAAGGCATGCAGCGAGCGCAGCGAGCAGGCAGCGAGCGAGCAGCGAGCAGCCAGAAGCGAGAAGCAGCAAGACGAGGCTAGACGTCATGCCTGGGTGCCAGGATCTTCCCCTGGTGTGGAGTGGCGAAGGGGTCAGGGTAGTCTTGGCGGCCGGGCAAGCGCGGAGCCGCCGGGCAGGCGGGGCCGGGCGAGGTGTCCCTGCTGGCTGTTTGTGGTGTTTCTGCTGTGGGCTGTGGCGATCTCTCGGCTCGTCTCGGCGCATCGAGTGGTGGGCGCAGGTATCAGTTGGGTGGAACCACTGCCTATCTGCTGCTACATGCGCCGTGATATCTGCAGGCGCCCCTCTCGTTCCGCAGTGATACCACCTTGACTTTTCGACGTCTGAAACACGTGTACGACTGGGCAGACAGCAAACAGAGTCGAGATCGTGCAGAGCCTGGCACCACAGCAACAACAACACCAGTACGACAAGTCTCGCAGTGTACAGGCTGCTGATAGCCCCCACACCTCACCCGACTCTGCACTGTGGACAGATGCCGCGGCGCATGGTCAGAGCCTGGGCTCGTAGCGCGCATGGCGCCTGGCCGGCCGCATGCCGTCTTGCAGGTGCTCTTCTCCAGGCCTCGGGTGTGGCGGTCTGTGGCGTTTGCAAGGTGGTCTGCAGCACGGATCGGCGAGTTAGATACAGGTGCTGCGGGGTGCTGCGGGATTCCCCGGGGCGGGCAGGGCGCGCCGGCGCCGGCGTCGCGCGCTGGCGGCGGCGGAGGTCGCGTCGCTGCTGCAGTCTGCAGGCAGCCACTCGCTCGGGAGAGGAGGCGACCGCTACACGTAGGTTTGAAGTTGAATGATGAATGAAGCGCGTCCGGGTCCGCGTGAGGCGCGGCATCGAGAAACAGAGCGAGATGTGTGTGGCAGGTGCATCGCCGAGTCAGTGCTGACAGACTCGCCGCGCTGATGTCAGTGTTGACAGCAGACAGGCGCAACGTCCGGCTGGAAGCATTACTGCTATTGTAGTCAGTCGCCAGCAGCCAGTGACGGTGGCACGAGGTGCGCGGCAGGGGTCACTGGGAACCTCGAGCGATCGCCTGGCTGCCTTTGGTTCGTCTGACCAGCCGCATGGAAGATGGTAGCATTTGCAGCATTGCAGCTTTGGCTCCACTCGAGTGGTGGGTTCAGAAGCGTTCGGAATCCAGTCTGTGCAGTGCTGGTAGTGGCCTGGCAGACAGGCATGCAGTGCAGAGTTGTTGTGTGGCGTGTGTGGCCATGAACCGGGTGGAGGCGGCTCCTGCCTCTGGCCTCTGGCTAGATCTGGCTACTGCTGTGTACGCGCGTTGATCTAAATCACGTGCACGGCAGGTTGTGTAGTTGTGTGCGGCAGTCGCAGTGGCCTGTTTGTGAATTTGTGGCATATTATTATGTAAGTTGTGTGTGTGTGTGTGTGTTGTGTGTGTTGTTGTTGTCAATGGTCAATGTGCGGCCAACGCCGGTGCAGAGTGAGTTGACAGTAGTCCAGTCATGGCCCAGTCATCCAGGGGGGGAAGGCTCTAAGTCTGCTGCTGCCTGGGTCCTTGCTGGTAGTCTGGGTGAGTGGGTGAGTGAGTGAGTGCGGGCTGATGGTTGCGGCAAGGCGGCGCAGTCAACGGGGTGGGTGGATGGTCACATGCAGTACATGCACCCGCCAGGTCGCGTAGGTCGTAGCTCGTAGCCAGCGTGGGCGGGCATGGGCGGGCGTGGGCGTGGGTGGGGTGGCGACATGGCTCTGCATCGCGACCCAGTAGTGGTTTGGCTGGTGCGCCTGGCTGGCGTGCCAGCCAAAGCTGGCGGGCGGTTGCTGGGGTGCGACTGGGTGGGGTGGTGGGGTGCGGGCTGCGGGCACTAGAGCCCAGGCAGTCGCGGCGGGACTATAATGGGATGAGTGTGTGTTCACAGGTGGGTGGGTGGTACGCACATAAGCTCCAATAGCTTGCGCCCCAGTCTCCAGCCACTGCGCCCAGCCAGGCAGTAGCAGCAAACACGGGGATACGGCGTTATAAAGTCTGTGATCCAGGTCACGCTTTTTTTCACAGTGGTGTGATTTGGCTGAAAGACGGGGCCAAGGGCATCAGAGGCAAGGAATTTTGATCCCGCTGCTGTGGGTTGTGTGTTTACACAGCCAACTGGCCGGACAGCTCTCAGCCAACCAGATTGCGCATAGCCATGGGCGGGATCAGCCAGCCAGCCAGGCAACGGGTCGAGGGGCCAGGTCCAAGGCGTACCAGCCCAGTATCACACAACCAGAGCCAGCCGGCCAGCCAGGCAGACACCAGCCAGGTCGGGCCCGCCAGGCAAATCAGCCAGCAGCCAGCAGCCAGAAGCAGCACGAGGTGCCAGCTGACCAGACTACTACTACTACCAGCGCGCTTTCACCCACCCACCCACCACAATGCCGATGCTGTACGTCCACCACACCACCATGGTCACCACTCACCCCCAGCGCCGACCCCTCCACCCGCTATAGGCCCTTCCAGCCCGAGCCTTTCCCCGCTCGTACTTGGCCCGACAAGAAGAGCAAGAAGGCCCCCATCTGGCTCTCCACCGACCTCCGCGATGGCAACCAGTCCCTCGCTAACCGTGAGCACACCCCACAAGGCCCCCCCTAACCCCCAGCCATGACAAACCCCCAGAAGCTCCGCTTCTTCCGCCACCTCGTCCAGATCGGTTTCAAGGAGATCGAGGTCGCCTACCCCGCCGCCTCCGAGACCGACTTTGCCTTCTGCCGCGAGCTCCTCAACAACCGCGAGGTCCCCGACGACGTCTGGATCCAGGTGAGTACAAGCGTGCACCTGTCGCCGCCGGACCCACTCGCCCACTCTGCCCCATCCTCGCCCCTCGCCCACCCGTCCCCCACGCCTCTCTCCTTTGTTCTAGCTCGTTCCCAGTGACTAACCGCTCCAGGTCCTCACCCCGGCTCGTGCCGAGCTCATTGAGCGCACATTCGAGGCGGTTGCCGGCCTCAAGAACGTCATCATCCACATGTACAACGCCACCTCGTGTCTCTTCCGTGAGGTCGTCTTCAACAACGACCGCGCCGAGACAATTGCCCTCGCCACTCAGCACACTGCCCTCGTCCGTTCGCTCGCCGAAAAGTACGCAAAGTCGCACGGTACAAACTTCCGCTTCGAGTACTCGCCCGAGACCTTCTCCCAGACTGAGACCCCCTATGCCGTCGAGGTCTGCGAGGCCGTCAAGAAGACCTGGCTCGCCGGCAAGGAGTCGGTCTTTGCCGACGGACGCAACGAGGAGCGCATCATCTTCAACCTCCCCGCTACCGTCGAGGTCGCCACCCCCAACGTCTTTGCCGACCAGGTCGAGCAGTTCTGCAAGAGCATCACTCAGCGCGAAAAGTGCATCATCTCGCTCCACACCCACAACGACCGCGGCTGTGCCGTTGCCGCCGCCGAGCTCGGTGTCCTGGCCGGTGCCGACCGTATCGAGGGCACTGTCCTCGGAAACGGTGAGCGCACCGGTAACGTCGACCTTGTCACCCTTGGTCTCAACTACTACTCGCAGGGTACCAGCCCCGGACTTGACTTTTCCGACATGTTCTCCATCATCGACACTGTCACCGAGTGCACTGGCCTCCCTGTCCACCCGAGGCACCCCTACGCCGGTGAGCTCGTCTTCACCGCCTTCTCGGGCTCGCACCAGGACGCGATCAAGAAGGGCTTCGAGGCGCAGACCAAGCGCGAGCAGGCTGGCGACATGATCTGGGACATGCCCTACCTCCCCATCGACCCCGCAGACGTCGGCTGCACCTACGAGGCTGTCATCCGCGTCAACTCGCAGTCGGGCAAGGGCGGTATCGCCTACATTATCAAGTCGGCTCTCGCTCTCGACCTTCCCCGCCGCATGCAGATCTCGTTCTACTCGGTCATCCAGAACCTCTCCGAGGAGACCGGCAAGGAGATGACCTCCAAGGACATTACCGGTGCCTTCCGCCAGGCCTACTGCTTTGGCACTGGCCACGACGGCCGTATGGTTCTCAAGAACTTTACCATGGAGAACCAGCGTGTCTCGCGCGCGTCGTCTGTCCGTGGCACCCCCGAGCAGTCGCCCGTCCGTGGTCTCCCCAAGATCTCGGCCCTCACCCTCAACGGCTCCGCCAACGGTGCCGAGGCCGCTGCCCCCGCCCCGGCCCAGACCGACGAGGACCTCCCCTCTGTTCCCCGCAAGATCACCGCCACCATGGTCGTCGACGGCAAGACCTACAAGATTATGGGTGACGGCAACGGTCCCCTCTCGTCGTTCCTCGACGCCCTCAACGCCGACCTCGGCATCTCGCTCTCTATCCGCGAGTACTCGGAGCACTCGGTCGGTGCCGGTTCGGACGTCAAGGCCGCTACCTACATCGAGGTCATCCCCCCCAACGTCGACCCCAAGGACAAGACCAAGGGCGGCTTCTGGGGTGTCGGTGTCGACGCCGACATTACCGCTTCGGGTCTCAAGGCCGTTGTTTCGGCCGCCAACTGCTGGCTCGGCAAGCAGGCCCTCCAGATCCCCGAGTCGCGCTAAGCGCTGCTCTGCGTGTATGAGTAGGAGAGGAACGACCACAAAACAACCCCCCAAAACGGAAGCGCAAGGCAGCTTTGTGAAACGAAACAAGAAAACCATCACAATCACACTCGTACCGGTATCAGCATTGGTGGAACGGAGGGTGTGGCGTTTGAGCTAGCAGCATAAGAGCCGAAACACTCATTAACAAGACCTTTATTCTTCATTTATGTATCTCTGGCCCCACCCCAACTGCAGTTGCTCCGGATGCAGCCAAAAAGGAGTGGCGAACGAGCACGAGATCGAGCAGGAACACGGACGCCGGGCAGCGAGATGAGGCTAGATGCAGTGGTGCATGCATTGGGGCCGAAAGAAGCGTGGCGTCATCGGCCGCCAGTCCCCAGCCGCCAGCCGCCAGCCGCCAGGTCGAGTAGCGCTGGCTGGAGCCGGCAGAAGTGGGTCAAAGTAGCAGTACCGGTCAGGCCAAGGAACGTGCTATTATGGCATTCCGCTTTCGCAAGCGGCGGTGCGTGTGCATTCTTGTGCTTTGTTCGGCAGCACGAAGAGCCGGCAGCCGTCGTCGTCGTCCTGCTAGGCCGAGCGAGCGGCACGGCATGTAGGTTGCCCCACTGCAGCCCTCGGCGGGGTGGCGGCGGCGGCCGCGGCCGCACGGTGGAGCATGTGGGCCGTAGCAGCTGTGGAATGGAGAGCGGGACCAAATTGTTGGCCGGTCATGCGTCCTGACCGCCGGCCTGGCACTGCGCTGCGCCGTGCAGTGCTCGTTCGACCCCAACCCATACTCACCACCACACTATCGCTTCCTACACCTACCTACCCACTTCATCTCCATCGCCACCGCCATCTCACTGAGCTCCGGCGCCTACACTCTCTCGACTTTGACCCCCCTGTACCCGTTTGCCCCTCGTTCCTCGTTCCGATGGTCTGGCGCACTACCATCATCACGTGCTCGACGTGTTTCCTCCTCGGTGAGTCGAGTTGCTCAGCTGCAGTCGAGTCGAGTGGTCCGCGCTCGGCGGCCGCTGGTCGGGGCCGAGCGGTGGCGGGCCGCTTCTCAGAGCCGAGAGGAACGATACGGGCAGACGAGCAGGCAGGCGGACTGCCGTAGCTGGCGACGGTCCTCCAACAGCTGTCCGATGTCCGTCGCTGCTGCGGCTCCGCGTCACTGCTGCCCACTGCCCGCGCTTTCGTCTCTGGCCGGCACTGCCCCCACTCCGCTCGGCTCCGCGCGGCCCAGCAGCCCACGCCCCCCACCATCCCGTATCTCTCTCGTCTCCCCCATCTCGCCGCCAAACCCTCGCACACGCACAGACGAGGCCGCACCCCGGAGCAGCACTGACTCCACAGGCACAACCTTTACGCACTGGATCGCGGACCACGGCGTGCTGTGGCGCTCGCCCGTCACGCCCGAGGCGCTCGCGGAGAGCATAAGGTACTATGCGCTCGTCGGCGCCGGGCCGCAGAGCCTCGGCTACGTGTACCTGTTTGTCGGGCTCGCGGCGCTCGTCGCGAGCGGGTGGAAGCTCCACTCGGGGTGGCGGGGCAAGGGCGGCGAGGTGCTCTTTGATGGCGCCAGCTTGTGTGAGTACCAGCAGCGCCGAGGCGGAGGCCGAGGCGGAGCGTGTAGCCTTGAACGCCGAGCGCAGGGCTCGTGGCGGGCGTAGCAAGCGCGGCGCGCGTAGAGCTGCAAACGCGCTGGCGGCGCTTGTCCGCACTGCAGCGCGTGCGGCCGCACCGCACACTGGATCACGGACCAGCTAACCCGCAGTGCTCGTCGCGAGCGTGACCTACAACCAGGTCACCGAGATCKAGMCMKAGTGAGTGCTGTGGCGTTTCCTTCCAGGAGCACGCTGACCCCCAGCGCTCATCTCGTTCCCCTCGCCCGTCCCCGACGAGCTCACCGAGCACGACATGTTCCCCCGCCTCGCCTCGGCCGTCCGCGACCTCGCCAACGATAACATTATCACCTCGGTCATGCTCACTGGCGTCATGCTCCTCCAGGTGAGTCCGCATGCCGTGCGGCGAGCCGGCCGCGACCCACCTACCCAGCTCAGCGGCCGGCGGCACCTCAGCTGCGAAAAGGAGGGACGCCACTCACAGCTGTACCTGTACTGACTCGCAGGCGGGCCGGTACTACTCGTCCAAGACCAGCGGCGAGGTCTACCCCCGCTCGACCGACACGTCCGCCGCGTCGTCGCCCGCCGCCACCCCCTCGGCCGAGGAGCCCCCCAGCCTCCGCGAGCGCCACGCGACGCCGTACCGCGAGCTGACCGAGCTCGAGGCGCTCGAGCTCGCCGACTCGGACTCGGGCGCCGCACCGGCCACCGGCTCCGCGGCCAAGGCCAAGGCCAGCCGCCGCCGCAGCAGCAAAAAGTAAACACCCACCCACCGCACCAGAAAAACAGGCAAGCCGCAGCGCGCACCAGACAATGGCCCCCGCCCGCGCGGCCGCGCTCACCCGCATCTGCTGAACATCCCGATGCTATCCTTCCTCTGTCCTGTGTCTGTTCCCCGGACACTGGACGGAAGAAAACCACATCTTACCCTCTCCCTCACTCTCACGACACGACTCGACACCACATGTTTATCTACCCCAGGGGCTCAACCCCATGCAGCAACAGCCACACACTCCATCGCACGCAATAACAGTTACCTCGCTACCTGCCTTGCCATATACCGGTATATACCCTGATGCAACGGGATAGCATCTGACGTACTGACGCGCGCGGCCGGGGCGGCCGGGGGAGGAGCGCAGCTGGGAGGCGAAAGGAGATGGGGGAATGAGGGCAGATGGCAGATGGCAGACTGCACGCGCCGAGGGCTTTGGGCTTTGCCACATGCCACATGCCACTGACCTGCCACTTGCCACTTGCCACACTCACATTCACATTCATATTCACATCACACTCGCACTCGCCACGGCTGACAGGACGCGGGCGCTCGCCCGCTCAGTGCCGTCGGTATACAGCGCGAAGTGAGGAAGCGGCCGCTGAGCCGTGGCGAGGGGCCCGCTGGGGCGGAGCGCAGTGCCCTGCCGCCCGCTGGCATCTCGGTGGCCTGCCAACTGCTAGAAGCCGCTGCCGGCGTCTCGACCTCTCGCATCAGCATCTGTGCTCGCGGCACCCGCGCTCGGCCGCGCTCGGCCGCACTCTGCTCTGCGCCATGGATGGCGTCCGTCGTCCGTCAGAAGGTGTGAGAGGCGACACACGGCTGTGTGCGTGTCCGCGGGCATTCCCACGCTCAAGACCGGACAGACCTGCGCCCCGCGCCATCCCCTGCCGTGCCGTTCTCGCTGACCTGGCACCGCTGCTGGCTCGCACTTCGGTGTCGCTCGCATTCCCACTTGCTCGTCTCATCTCCCACTCGCTCAGCTGCCTGCTACCCGCCCCTACTTTTCGCAGCTGTCTCCTCGCAAGGTTTAGCTCGTACCTGTCTCGCGCCGGCACGACACGGACGTGGATATGGATATGGACGTCGACCACGACGTTGGCGCGGACGCCGCGACGGCGCGCGCCCCGCACCCCAGCCCGCTCCTCTCCCCGCCCCCGTCCCCGTTCCCGACCAGCTACCTCTCGCTCGCATCCAGCGACTCGCACGGCTCAGCCGACACCGCCGACGCCGGCACCGCAAGTGGCCCGACCGCGTTCGTGTCTGCCGCCGACTCCCGTTCTCGTCCTGCAAGCTCGGCGGCTGAGCCCAAGTCCGAGACGAAGACCGAAAGCGAGGCCGAAAGCGGGACTGATACCGAGCCCGATACCGAGCCCGAGCCCGAGCCCGAGCCCGAGTCTGATACCGATACCGATACCGGGGCCGAGTCGGAGCCGCACCGCCGCGAGGCGCTGCGGGCCGCGAGGCGCAAGCGCGCAGAGCTCAAGAAGCGCCACACGGCCATGGCGAGGAAGATGGCCCGAACGCGCTCCACGGCGCGGCCCCGGGCGCCGGCCGAGGCGCAGGCTAAGGCGCACGCGGAGGGGACGCGCCGTGCAGAGGCTATGGGAGTGGCTGGGCCTGGCGGCACGGACAACGACAAGGACGACCAGGGCAGTACCACAGCTAGTTCTGCGTCGAGGGCGGTGGCCGAGTCCGCCGTCTCGCGCACTTTTGGCGGGCAGCTGGACACGCGCACTGTAACGGATCCTTTCGCCGCTGCGACGACGCGGACGGGTGCCAAGCCGTCGGCCTCGGGTCCACACGACGACAAACCCCTGCTGCGTACGGTCAAGGACGAGCGCATACCCGACCCCACCACTGCGGCTGCCATCAACGAGCGCGACACCGCGACGCGCGCACTTGCGAGCAGCGGCAGAAGCAGTCCCGGACGCCAGCCCGGCACCGGCTTCAAGGCGCGCCGCGGCGGCGCGCCCGCGCGTGTGGTGGGAGGCCACATTGCGGGAAAGAGCTCGGACAAGGAGGACAAGGACAGCGCTTCCGCCACGGGCGCCGCTGCGGGCAAGGACGTCCGCATGGCGTCGCGTGAGAAGCCCGACATGCACTCGTGCGAGGCTGGCGGCAATGATGAGGTTGTCGCCACCCCCTCTGATATCCCGTCTGATACGACTACCGCGTCGCTCTCATCTGCATGTTCCGCAACGAGCACTGGCTCCAATACTACCGTCGGCTCGGCTGCTCTTAAGTCTCTCACTTCTCGCACCACATCGCAGGCCAGCGCCACGCTCGCCCCGCCGTCGCCACGTGCAAGCACCCAGACCAGTGAGGCCGTCCCCGCTCAGAACCCCAACGGCCACGCTCCCGTGATGGACCCCGAAATGCTCGCCGAGTGGCGCGCTGCCACGCAGGCCCGCGTCCAGAACCGCCGCCAGGAATACAGTGCCCAAGCCGCCGACGCCGCCACTTTCCCCGACGCCGCCAGCGCCGCCCAAGGGGGCCCTGGAGCCGCCAACGCTGCTAGCGCTCCCAAAGTCTCCGAAGCCGCCAAAGGCGCGCGGGACGCGGCCGAACGGGCGAGGCGGGAAGCAGAGGACGTGGCCCGGCTTTGTAAGCGGCTGCAGGCCCAGGAGCGTAGCTGACCTCAGTCGCCTCGTTCCAGCCCCGTGAGAGCCGCGCGTACGGATACGCGCGCGTGGAGGCGGCCGTGACCGTTATGGACCCCGCTCAAGACCACTCGAGCGACCGTGCTGACGAGCGCGGCATGTCCACGGTTGAGAACCGCAGCGGGCCGGCGGGTCTTGCCGTGACCGGCAGCTCCTCGTTTGCCGTCTCGTCCTCTACTGAACGTGGCTGCAAAGACGAGCGTGAGCGCGAGCTTCAACGTGGCAGCGACGGCGACCGCGACCGGAAGCCGGTGATCAACCAGCCTACAATTGTCCCTTCCAAGAGACCCGCTCCCTCTCCAGAGCAGGGCGACTCGGACGACGGCATCCAGTTTCTGCGTCACATTCCCGCGGCTGCCAAGGTTCCCGCCGAGGGTGTCAAGAACAAGCTGCCCCGTACTGATGGTGGTCGCGCTTCCGAGGGCAGTCGCCGTCCGTCCCCCCGCCCCGAGCCTGCGCGCCCAGTCGAGGAACAGCCTGCTCCAGAGCCGGACACGGAGATGCGCGAGGCATCGGACGACGACGAGATACGCGAGATGACGCCCTCCGCCGCCGGACCCTCCCAGCACCCCGGTGGCAGGCGCGGAACGGGCGGCGAAAAGGCGAGCGAGTGCGCCGCGTGCGGCTGCACCGGGCACTTTCGCGGAGGCGGCAGCCGGTCGCTGGACCGGCACGTCCTCCACAAGCTCCACCGTACGTGTGCAGAAATGACTTTGCAAACTGACGGCAGGCCTGCTGCTCGGCGACACGCGCGGCCAGATCGTCCACCCCCTCCAGCACATCCAGAAGGTCAATAGGAACCTCACGTCGTGGTACGATGTCGCGCGCCATGTCGGTGCCACCCCCGGCGACGAGGAGCGGGTCCGCGGCGCGGCGGCGAGCATGATGAAGCAGCCTCCGCCCCGCAACAACTGAGAGGCTCGAGGCAAGGTAAAGGCGACAAGGGAGAGAGGAGCGGAGCAGATTACTCGGTTTGAGGTGTGGGGAAGGAAGCATTTGATAGTATGCGAGATGCAGGAGAACAAGGTCAGGTTGAGGCCGGGCACAGGAAGGTTCGGCCAAGGTGCGCGGGACACACGAGCACACCTGTCGGTCAGAGGGGCCCGAGCTGTACCCCAACCAAGACCGAGACACAAAAAGAAGACGAGTAAAACCAGGAGTAGGGCAAGAGACAAGGGACGGCCAAGGGCACGACATTTGGACAGTTGTTTCAGGATGCTATTCGTTTGTTCTGACATTGCCTGCGTATCTTCTTTTACAGAGTCTAAACGACTAACCTTCTAACTGTATATCACTGCTGCCTCTTTCTATTAGAACCCAAAGTTGCCCGAGTAGAAGCTGATCTCTGTCTGGCCGCCCAGGACCGCGCTGACAGTGTTGACGCGGCAGACGGCGTGGCGGGCGTCGAGCGCGAGCTGCGTGGGGCCGCAGACGGCGACGCCGAGGCCGCCGGCGGGGCCCGAGGTAGCGGCCGCCTCGCGGCGGAGCACCGCCTCAATGTCGCTGCGGCCGGCGTGGAGGGTGGTGAGCGCGCTGACGGCGTCGCTGAGGCCGGCGCCCACGAGGGTGCGGTCGGCGGGCGCGACCTTTTCGCCTGTGGCGGCGGCGGCGGCCTTTTCGCTGTTTACGTTTTCGTCGGACGCGGTCGGGGTGAGGGTGCTGGGGGTGCTGGCGTCCGAGCCGGGGTGGTGGCCGCCGGCGACGGGCGAGCGGGTGACGTGCACGTCGATGGCGATGGCGAGGCCCGGGACGGCGGTGGCGAGCGCGGCGTTGAGGAGCGGGGCAACCCACGAGACGTTGGCGGCGTGGCGGACGTTCCAGACGAGGCGCAGCGAGCGGACGGCCGAGTCGCCGCTGCGGACGCGCTTGACAATCTGGAGGAAATGGGAGAGGGCAAAGGTGACGCCCGTGCCGCCGGCAACAAGAAGGGCCGAGTCGTAGTGGTTCATGTCGGGGCTGGTGCCGTAGGGGCCCTCAAGATACGCGCGCAGGGTCGACGAGCCGGTGCTGTCGAGATGCTCGACGATGCGCCGGGTAAAGCCCTGCTGGGCACGCACGATGCAGACGACGTCGCCCGAGTCGTCGGGGCAGTTCGCGAGCGTAAAGGGGTGCTGCTCGTAGCGGAGCGTGGCGACCTCGGGCATGGTAAGGTACGCGTGCTGGCCGGGGGACCAGCGGAGGGCGGGGCGGCGGAGGGTGATGCGGACGACCTCGGGGTCAACGAGCTCGACGGTGGCGGTGTGCTCGGGGAGCTTCTTGGAGCGGGAGAAGGGAAGCGACCACCACTTGTTGATGACGACAAGACGGAGGATGCCACAGAGACGGTCAAAGCCCCAGAGAATGAGGCAGGGGAAGATCCAGTTCTTGAACGGCGGCCAGTGGGCCCAGGCGGCACAGATGAACATGAGGCCAAAGACAATGTGGCAGAACATAAAGGCCTCCCAGAGACGGGCGCGAATAAACTTGAACGAGGTGAGGAACATGACGAGCAGCGCAACGGCAGCGACGACACCAGTGGTGAACACCTCGTGGCCGGGGCCGTGCTTGCCGAGGCCCTTCTTGACCCAGCCAAACGTGTGGAGAGCAGTGGTGAGCACGCAAACGCGGCCGGCGGCGCGGTGGAGGTAGTTGAACTTTTCGTACGAGATGCCGGTGAGGTACGAGAGCATGTTGTTGCGGCCGGCAAGACCGACAATGAACGGCATCTGCGCAAACGCGACCATGCCCATGACGTTGGCATAATCCCTGACACCGAGCCAGACGGAGGCGCGGAAGCCGAGGCCGAGGTTGAGGGCAATGTAGGCAATGGTAAAGAACCACTCGGCGGCGGACGAGCGCGCGTAGATGGAGAGCGGGATGGGCTGGTTGAACGCCACGTTCGTGAGGCCCGCACGCATCGCCGCAAGGACCTTGACAGGCTGGCGGGGAGCGGCATTGGCACGAGCGCGGCCGCGGAGGCGCCAGGCGCGGAGCAGGCTGTAAGCGTACACAACCATGCAGCCAAACGTGACACCGGTGATGATCCACCACGGGTAGTACATCGAAGTCGTGCGGAAGGCGAGACGCTTCTTCTTGTCGATCGCCGGCGCCTTTGCGGCTGCGGATGTCGCGGAGGAGGCTGCGGATTTAACAGCTGCGGATCCTGCTGCAGAGACTGCAGCAGCCGCAGCACGCTCGATAACGCTCGGCGACATTTTCGATCTTGCCAGTAGTGAGCGCAAATCCCAGTTACTGCCACTCACAATTGCGCTCGTTCTGATCGGTGGTGCAGGGGGCCTGTGGCAGCTACTTGCTCTTCGCTTTATAATCCGAATTTGCTCAAGCGTGTCCCCGGGCCCAGACCAGCACTCTCTCCAGCCCTGCATGCTCCGCTCGCAGAACATGAGCCCCCCGTCTCGATTTCCTGCGGGAGAAATAGAAAAAAGTTTCTCGGTCAGCGGCACAGGAGGCTGGCCCTACAATAGGTCAGTCTCCTCTTGTCGTCATCCCAATGTCAACGATAGCGCTGTGGTTGGCTGCGACATTCCTTTCGGCCGTTATCTGATACTTGCGCTCACTTTGAGACCACCGCCCATGTGCAGCCAAGACTTTTCGCATCTTCTGCCAAACGCAGGGCAGCCTATTTGTGGGCCAGGGTCCAACCGCAGAAAGCTTGGCGGTCAGCCTGCGTGTCGAGAAACGTCGTACACGGCTAATATTACACTTTTTGGCTGCTGGGCCAAGTTGCCGACACCTTGTTAGCTGTGGGCCGGCCGAAAACGACGCCATCCGCGGGCAAGCTGCCAGCCTTCCACGGCCTGGTCCTGCCCTGCCCGTCGGCGACCTAGGGCAAAGTGCCCGTCACCAAGGGCTGCGGCGGAGATGGCAGGGTGGGTGCAGGCCTTCTGTCGTATCTGATATGGGACTGACCTGCATCCGAGTTCATCCTGAACGTTCCGTCCTGACGGAATTCTTCCTGAACGTTCAAAGCCCGAGTTATCGCACGCATGTGGACGGAACCGCCGGGAGGCCGCCAGAGCCAACGAGTGCGAGCGCGAGCACGCAACGTACCACCTGTGGTTGGAGGTAACTCGGGTGCCCCACTCCTGCGGAGACGCGTCGGCCAAACCCATTCCCGTGATTTGTTTGCTAGTGCTTTGCCTTCTGCCAAGTGGATGCTCTGTTGCGTGAATGATCTCATCTCATCTCCGAAAAAAAACAATGGAGCCTATATACTGTGAGGGTGCATAACAGGGCGCGTGCAGATGATAATAGTCCGTCTGAGCGCCAATGTCCGAGGTATGAGGGGGTGCCTGTTGTATTGCAGTCATGTGTGGGTGTTGGTTGTGGGGTTTTTACATGCGGGGGGGCGCGGCGCCGGGAGGCAGGTGCGACGACGACGAGCTGGCGCCGGTCGGGCTCGTGACGTGGCGTCCGCCCGAGGTGCGGCGGTTGTGCTGTTGCCTTGCGACACGGCGGACAGGGTCCTGCGCGCCGGCGGGCGAGACGACGCCGTGGTCGATGAGCGAAATGCCACGGGCAGCGGGCGGCGGGTGCTGCGGGTGGGCGTTACGCTGCGAGCGAGCGGGGGTCGCCTGCGGTGTCACCTCGGGGGTGGTGGAGTACTGGTCCTCGTAGCCGCCCGCGGGGTATGATGTGTTGCCGCTAACAGTGTGGTGGAGCATGGGCTGCTCCTCCTCGCCGTAGTAGCCAGGTCCAGCAGGCGAGCGGCGGGCAGAGTAGCCAGACTCTGCCATGCCTCCAACTGGTGGCCGGCCACCAGGGGTCAGGAACGAGTTGTTGGGGTCCATCTCGACGGGGCTCGTGACATACTGTCCACCGGGGGGAACAGTCAGACCGTTGTTGTAGCTCTCGCTGGTGGAGACGAGCGAGTGACGGTTCTGAGACTTTGTGTGGCCGGGCGAGTTGGAGCGGTGGATGACGTCGTAGTACGAGTCGCGCGAGGTGGTGCCCTCGCGCCAGCGGCGCTCGCGCTCAAACTCGATCCAGCGCTTCATGACAATGTGCGACGAGTCGAACGTGCCCTCCTTGTCGCCGTGCGACTCCTCGGCCTTGGTCTCACCCTCGACCTTACGAGTCTCACCCCAGGAGAAGTCGTCCATGTGCCAGAACGAGTACGCCGGAAGCATAAAGTTCCAGATGGGAAGCGAGAGGAGGTAGATGAACATCCAGCCGACGTAGACGACCTTGCGCGAGGTGATGACAATGAGCACACCGGGGAGACCGAGAATGAACGCAAGCAGGATGAGCGAGATGATGGGCTTGGGCTGCTTGGTGACGCTCTCGGGGATAATGGTGATGAACAGGACGTAGAGCGTAAAGGCAATGGCGGCGGGGAGGACGAGGGTACCGACGAGATCCATGAAGACGACAAACTGCATCGAGAAGCAGAAGGTGCCACAGAGGTCGCGGACAAGCATGAGCTCGAAGAGGTTGTGGATAGTCGAGTTGATCCAACGACGACGCTGCGAGAGGAGAATCTTGAAAGTGTCGGGAACAATCGTTTTGCAGACAGCCTGGGGACAGAAGACCATCTTGCGCTTGGGGAACGTCTTGAGCATGAGCGTCGAAAGGTAACGGTCCTCTCCGAGGAGCAGGAGGTTCTTCTTGTGGAGGGTGTCGATAATGTTCTCAGAGTAGTGCTCGACAATGTCGGGATTGGCGAGAATCGGGACCCAGTAGCCAGAGGCGCCCTTGGGCGACTTGATGCGGTACATGGAGAAACAACCAGGAAGACAGGTGACACCACCAAAGACCGACTCGAACGCCTTGGTCAGGTGGTGCGAGATGTAGTACTCGAACACCTGGATCATGGTGACCCAGGTCTCACGCTTGTTGGCAATCTTGGTCTCACCACAGAGACCCATGATCTCAGTGTCGTTGACCATGCAGGCGTTCATGCGGGAGAGCGAATCGGGGAAGACCTTGGTATCGGCGTCCACACAGAGCATGGTCTCGTACTTGTCGGGGGTAACGCCAGTCGCGCGCCAGATCGAGTTGAAGAACTCGTACTCAAAGGTAGTCATGCGCTCGTCGAACATGACCTTCTGGAGGAAGGACATGATGACAATCTGCGAGTCACGCTTTCCACGGTTTCCGGGCTTGGCCTCGTTGCGCTCGAGGGGGTTACCAGTCTTGGCGACGAGGACGACGGGGATGCGCTGCTGCTTCGAGGGCTCGACAGTGTCGTTGTCGTAGGCGTAGAATCCAGCGTAGACCTTGGCCATGTTGTGACGCTTGTGGCCGTCGGCAATGGCAACGTACGAGTGGGCCTCGACCTCCTGCTCGGGAACAACGAGGTCAGTCATCATGCTGAGGACAATGTCGGGGGTGTACTGCTTGGACCCAGATCCGCGGACCATGCCGTCACAGACAACCAGGATGAGCTTGTGGCTGTTGGGGTAGTCGGTGGTCGCAATAGAATCCAGGGTGGTGCGGAGACCCTCGATAGACTCGGAGTAGGCAGTAACGAGACAGAGCGTGTGCACAAGGGGGTAACCGAAGGGCTCAAACTCGGGGCCGGGCTGGGGGATCACGTTGGTCATGGGCCAGGGGCAGTGCGAGTCGTTGCCATAGACCGAGTCAGCGCCAAAGGGAAGCGAGGATGACGAGTGCGAGTTGAGGAGCATGGGCGAGCGGGGAGGAGTGTCGCTAGCAGCAGCACCACGGAAGCCACCGTAGACGCTCGAGTTGCCGCGGCGGGGAACATCGAGGCTCTGGTTGAGAGAGTTGCTGGGGCGCGAGTGAACCATCATCTGCTCGGCCTTGGAGAAGCGCGACTGGGTGGGGAAGAAGTGGCCCTTCTTGGGAGGCTTGAGGTTCTCCCTGGCGTTGGGGCGAAGGTAACCAGGGGCGGCCTTGTAAATGTCATCGGTCCAGTTTTCAATCTCCTCGGCACGCTTCATGCGATCCTTGTAGCTCTCGTTTTCAAAGTTGCCCATCTTCCAGCTGAGGAACCAGCCAAAGTAGAGCGCCATGAGGAACTTGATGACGACGGCACCGAGAATGAACACGAGCGAGAGGTAGAGGACAATGTCCGAGGCGACACATCCAATAGTCTTGCTGTCGACGAAACCGACGCGGACGAGGTCGGTAAGACACGCTCCGTAGTTGTCCCAGCCGGCGCGGTTCATGAGCATGGTGACGTCCCTGTTGTTGAACGACGAGTTGCCCTTCATCACGGTGTTGAAAAACTCGGGGTACTGGACCTTGCTGCTGTCGAGCCACTGCAGGAGCGAAAGGTCGAGGACCGAGCCACGGTAGACGGTAAGGCCACGCTCCGAGGTCTTGACCTGGTCCCAAGAGTAGAAGACGGTACCCGAACGCTCCTTGGCGAGGCCTTCGTGGGCCTGGTCCGAAAGGTGGCACCAGTCGGGGCTCTCGTAGCCGGTCGAGTTGATGGGAGTAGACGTGTTCTGGTCGTGCGGGGTGCAGGGGAAGTACCACTTCATGAACTTGCCGCCTTCACTCTGCCATTCGGTGGGGTATGTGGGGCCGGCGGTGAGGAGGCCGTAGCAGGCCTTGTTGACGTTTGTCTGGAACATGAAGCTAATGTCCTTGGCGCCAACGTTCCACTGGTCAATGTAGAGAGGGTTGTTGGTGCCGTTGAACATGCCGGTCAAGCCGGCGTTCTGGATGATGTTTCCGTCGGCAATTGGCGTCGTGTCGGGGTGGATCCAGTCGGCGAGCTCATAGGCGTAACCGTTTACGATGACTGTACCGTTACCGACGTGTCCGCCCTGGATGCGAGTAGCCTGGCGACCGCAGACAGTCTGGGTGAAACCGAAAGTGACGAAACCGACAATGGCCATGAGCGTGGCGCAGATGGCAACAATGCCCATCTTCTCCCTCCACGCGCGCTGCGCCTCGGGGGTCTTCTTGCCAAAGATCTTTGAGATGATAAAGTTGGGGATCCAGCAGGTGATGACAAAGCAGTAGATCATCCAAGCGTCAACAGGACCCGGGGCGATGCCGGCGCAGCAGCCTCGGGGTTTGGGGGGCGCCGGGGGTTGTGTGGCCGAGGCCTGCGCCGGGCGGGGAGCGGCGCGGGACGCCTTGCGGCGGAGGGTTGCGCTACGCTTGAAAATGTTCAGGCCCGACTCGTTGGCGTTCTCGTCCGTGTCGCGACCGAGAACCGACTTGCCTCGACGGAGGCCGCTGGCGCCGCCCGCACCGCCGCCGCCGCCCTGCCTGGGGGCGTAGGGCTGGTTTCCGGTGGCTGTGTTGTTAGTGTGTTGGTGGGTGGATTGTGTACCTACCACTGGGGTGGACGCGCATGTGGTCGTCGGCCGCACGCTCGCGATAGTGGTACTGGCGGTGGCCAGGATCGATGCGCTCACGCTCGGGGCGGACCATCGACTTCTTCCTTCGCACGTCTGCGCCAGAGAATCCAGAATAGTTGGCATCTCCGGCGGCGTAGCCAGCCTCCTCGTAGCCGAGGGTGGGGACGTTTGTGCCATATCCACCCGATGTCTTCTTGGAGGGTACGGGCGGGGCCGGCCCACGCCCAGGCTGCACCTGGGGGTAGACGTTATCCTCAAAGGAGATTTTCTGAGGAAAGGGGGGACGCGACATGGCCGTCTAGGACGTTGGCGGGTCCGGAGGTTGAGATTGATATAGGTGGGTAGTGGTAGAAGGAGAGAGGAGTGGTTCTACAGGTACAAAGGTCTGTGATCCTGAAGAGTCGTCTATGCTTGCATGGTCCGTGGAGAGGTCGTTTCGTGAGGAGAGCGTGACTGCGGGTGGTGGTGAGATGGAGGCAAGGAACTGGCAGAAACGGTCTAGATTGTCAGTGGGAGCAGAGGGAGAAAGTGGTGTGTGTGTGTGTGGGGGGGGGGATGATGGTGATGATAATGTAGTGGTACAACGTCGAGGAGACGAGTTGTTCAGAGACAACTACGGTGACGAGGACCAAGGACGCCGCCGAGATGTGCAAAGCTGTGCGTTACGGAGGGGATGGTTGTTTTGGTGGCTGGGTGGTTGGACGGACGGGCTCTCGGAGGGAATGCGCAGCGCAGGGGGAGGTTTTGCTGCCGCTACGAGGGGATGGATCTTGGCGCTGTTGTCGAGGTTGTTGTTGTGCGACTTGGGAGATCTGGGTGCAGGCGAGGAGGAGACGAGGGGGAGGAGGAGAACGAGGAAGACGTCGACGAGGACGAGGAAGATGGGGGGCAAAGAAGGAAGGAGGCTGACGCACCTACGGGCTGCTAGTGAGTGTGGGGAGGCCGGGGAGGTCGACGCCAAGAGGG
>PQXP01000080.1:0-77732 GCA_002973495.1 Apiotrichum akiyoshidainum | reverse complement strand
CCCCCCCCCCCCCCCCCCGCACACACAGGGTAGCGGCGGCGGCCATCGCAGCAGCCGCGGCACGAGAACAGGCACCCGGCAGCGGAGCGCTGACCCCAGCCTGCTGCTGCAGTACGACCGCCCGCGCGCGCTCGTGCTGCGCACGGCCATCGACCTGTCCGCGTGCGTCGTGCTGTTCGCCGCCACGTTCTGGAGCACGCTCGCGTCCGGCATGCGCGCGCACAACACGCATGCGGCGCTCTACTACGGCATCGCGGCCATCAACTGGGCCGTCTACGCGTCGGTGAGTGCCGTGTGCAGAGGACAGAACAGCAGTCCGCCGGCCAGCACGCACGTACACGCACACCTACACGCACACGCACACGCACTGACACGCAGCTGGCGCTGATCGTCGCGTTCGTCGGGACCCGGGTGCGCGATGCGGTGCTGGGCGGGCGCGCGACGCTTGCGGACGCGCTCGCGGGCACGTTTGCCGATGCGGTCGGCGAGGACGGGCCCGCGGGCGGCATCCGGCTCAAGACGGCCGCGGACGGCGAGCACGGCGGCGAGGCGGCGTGAGAGCGAGGCGACAGACCTGCCCCGGCGCTGCGCTGTGTACATTAGAACTCGAGACTAGACGCGTAGACTGTATGTATGCAAAGTATACCCGAGTGCCGGTACGGAATGTGCACGCCAGACGAACGGGAACGGCAGCAGCCAGACCGACAACGCCGCCCTCGCTGCCTGCGCGCCGAGCCGCAAACTTGCAGAAATCATGAGTCGTTCACATTTATGGTGTCCCCTATGAGAATGGACAGAGTACAAGCAGATCAAAGCAGAAAGAAAGAGAAAAAGAAGAAGAAGACGGAGGAGAAAGGGAACGGATCCGAGGTATAGGGGCGGGCGGGGGCATAGGTATGAGAGAGTGTGGTGTGGGTAGGTAGGTTTTATAGGAGGAGGAGGGCTGTACTGGGATGGCGCGGCGCTGGTGTCCCTCGGGAGCAGGAGGAGACGACGAGGGGCGACGACCGCGCGGGGTCCGGGGCGCCGAGCGCGGCTCGGGGCTGGGCGGGCAGAGAAAGACAAGCCTGCACAAACATGAAAGAAACAAATCACTAAAACGTCTGTCTATTTTGCCGACTAGTCGCGCCCGCGGCGCACGGTGGAGAGGATGCTGCTGGCGCGCGAGCGGATACTCGGCGTCTGGGCGCGGACGGGCGTCGACGGCACCGAGTCCGCGTAGTTGTTGTTGCTGCTGCTGCCGCCGTGCTTGTGCCCGTGGTGGTGCCCGTCGCCGACGAGGTGCTTGCCGTCGCAGCACGCGCGCACGTTGTCGAGCCCCTCAAAGCTCTCGTCGTGGTCGTAGTCGTCGGCGGCCGCCATGTCGTACTCGCGCTCCATCTCGGCGCGGTTGCGGTCGTACGTCTGCGTCGGCGTCGCGGCGCCCGAGCGGCCCTTGTACCGCGCGGTGCCGCCGAACGCGGGCTGCGGGATGCCGTGCCGCTTCGAGAGGCTGTCGCCGCGCACGAGGCCGAGCTTGCGGTTCGTGCTGAGCGAGCTGCCGGGGCGCGCAATGTACGACGCCTTGGGCGTGCTGTCCATGCTGCGCACGCTCATCGCGCGCGGGATCGGCGAGCGCAGCTTGCCGTGCTCATCGGGGATCACAGACAGCCGGCGCGTGCGCGTGCCGGCGCCGACGGTCGCGGGCGTGTTGGCGTTGCCGCCCCTCGACGACATTGTAAAGTTGGCATTCGGGTTGGTCATGTTCGGGCCCTGGTGCTGGAGCAGGAACGCGAGCGCGGCCATCCACATGTCGTGGCGGTCCTTTGTCACGGCCGTAAACTGGATCTCGCGGCCGAGCGTCGACACAATGATGCTCTTGGGGTACAGGCCCGGCGGCGCAGAGTTGTAGTCGTCCACGACGCGGATGCCCATGATGAAGACTGCCGTCAGTTGAAATCAACACGTGCTGCAACTCACCGCTCTTGGCCTTGGACTCGCTCGCGGCAGACGCGCCCGGGTCCTGCGTCGACCAGTACAGTGTCTTGGTGTACGGGTGCACCCAGAAGAAGCGCTTGTGGCGGTTCTCGGACATGCCGCGGCCGATCGCGCGGCGCGTGTACTTGTACGCGTACTCGCCAATCATCGTCTGCGTGATCGCGTTGATCGTATTCGGGTCCGTGCCGGTGGACGCCTGGCGCGGCAGCTGGCGCTTGTGCGGCGGGACGACGGAATCAACCGACGAAAACGACCCGCCACGCTCGCGGTGCAGGTCCGAGACGCTGCTGCCAGCCGAGATGTAGCCCGACTTGCCCTCGTTGATGACGGCGGTCGCGCGGCGCCTGACGCTGTCGCGCGAGCGCTCCCAGGCCGAGGTGGACGACTGGCCGGTAGCGGGCGGCGAGCGGAGCTGCTCCGACGACACAGACGTCTTGGACGTCTGGCGGTAGAGCGTCGGGGGCGGGCCCATCGTGCCCGAGCCGTTGCGGCGGGGCTGCTGCTGCATCCGGCGGTTGGACGTAAACGACGCGGGAGACGTGGCGCGCATGAGGAAGTCGTCCGGGGGCGGAGAGGTCGGCCGGACGGGGCCAGTGGACATCTTCTTGATAACGGTGCCAACGGGGGGAGGCGCGGCGGGCGGGGGAGGGAGGTGCATCATTGGCGGGCGGGTCTTGTCGGGCTGCTTTTCGGCAGCGGGCGAGGGAGGAGGCATGCTCTCGGCGTCGGTGAACACTGTCGAGCCCGAGGCGCCAGAGGCGTTGGTCGACGTCGAGGTGGCGAGCATCGTAGCGGTGCCGAACGGCGGGCCGCTGGCGGCCAGGTCGCGTGAGCGGAGGGTGGAAGTCGGCGGCGTCTCGTCGGAGAAGCTGCGGCGCGGCGAGCGGACGGTTCCGGGCATCGGAGGCGGGGGCGCCTTGAGGAACTCGTAGTTGGCGCCGGGGGACACGCGGAAGAGGCTGAGGTCGGGCGAGCGCGGGAGGGGAGCGGCGGGAGTGACTGGTGTCGAGGGCTCGGCCGGCGTTGCCGGAGCATTGACAGTCGGCACTTCGACGACCCTCTCCACAATCTTCTCCACCGGCACCTCCTTGATGACCTCGACAATCCTCTCGACGGGGACCTCCTTGATGACCTCCTTGATGACCTCGACAATCTTCTCGACGGGGACCTCCTTGATGACCTCCTTGATGACCTCCTTCTCGACGATGCGGTCGACGGGAACCTCCTTGATGATCTCCTTTTCGACAATCTTCTCGACCGGGACGCGGACAATCCTCTCGACGGGCACCTCGACCGTCTTCTCGACGACCTTTGTGACCTCGACAATCTTCTCCACGATGCGGTCGACGGGGACCTCCCGGATAACCTCGACCTCCTTGATAACCTCCCTTTCGACAATCTTCTCGACGGGGAAGGGGACGGGGACCTCGACCTTGGTCTCGACAATCTTCTCGACGACCTTTTCGACCTCGACGATGCGGTCAACAGGCACCTCCTTGATGACTTCCTTTTCGACAATCTTCTCGACGTCGACGTTGACGGGCACCTCGACGACGCGCTCGACAATCTTCTCCACGGGCACCTCCTTGATGACCTGCACCTCCTTTTCGACAATCTTTTCGACGAGCTTCTCGACCTCGACAATCTTGGGCACCTCGATAATCTTGTCGACGGGTTTCTCGACAATCTTCTCGACAATGACCTCGACGGGGCGATCGACAATCTTCTCGACGGTGACGGGCACCTCCTTGATGACCTCACGCTCGATAATCTTTTCGACGGGGACCTCGACAATCTTCTCGACCTCGACAATGCGGTCGACAGGAACCTCCTTGATGACCTCGCGGTCGACAATCTTCTCCACGATGCGGTCGACGGGCACCTCCTTGATGACCTCGACCTCCTTGATGACCTCGACCTCCTTGACGACCTCGACGGGCACCTCCTTGATGACCTCGCGCTCGACAATCTTCTCGACCTCGACCGTCTTGATCACCTCGACAGGCACCTCGCGGACGACCTCGACCTCGCGGACGACCTCGACCTCCTTGATGACCTCCACAGGGACCTCCTTGATGACCTCCTTTTCGACGATGCGGTCGACGGGCACCTCGACAATCTTTTCGACAATCTTCTCGACGGGCACCTCGACTACGCGCGCCTCGCRGGAKGCGCGTGCGCGTCGGMGGCGGCGGGCGCCGGACGGCGGGGCGAGCAGCGGGTGCACGGCCGGCAGCGCCGCTTGTGTCTGGGTGGTCAGCTCCGAAGGGTGCAGCGACGGGGCAGGGGCGGGATGCTGGGCGACAGCAGCACAGCACGTCATCGCGCGGCTAGTCTCTCGCTATCAGCTTCCAGCTGCGGGACGCACCAGACATCCGACCTTGCCGTTCTGTGTCACGACGACGAGGACGCGGTCGTCGAACGCCTGCACGACGAGCTCGGTCTCGGTGCCGCCCACGACGCGGCGCAGCTTGAAGGTGTCGATGGGCGGCGGCGGGGGGCCCTTCGCCGTGGGCGGCGGGAGCGGGGGCTCGAAGGATTCCTCGAGAAGCGACAACATTGCGTGCGGTTGTGGTTGTGGCAACGCCGAGAGACAATGAGAGGTCAAGCTTGTGGGTCATTTGCGAGTGGGATTAGGAGGGGGGGGTACATGGGAGGCGATTATGTAACACGTGGTTTTGTAGTGGCATTAGAAACGTAATGTTGACACCCCGCCGCCTGCTGGGTGGAGGTGTTCCATTCCAGACAGGCTGCATTCCATGTCGTTCGTTTCGTCGCTTCGTCTCTCACTACAACCACCACCACAATGAGCGACGACGCAGCGGCATCACTCCGCAGCCTGCGCGACGCGCTCAAGCAGAACAGCATAGCGGACGCGGACGACTTTACCTTCCGCCTCTCGTCCCTCCTGGCGGACCTGGGCCTCGACACGGGTGCCGCGGGCACATCCAGGATCTCTCTCGTTGCTATCACACCCTCGCCGCCGAGCACAGCGACACTCAAGGCCATTAAGCGGCATCTTCCCGGCGTGCAGTCGGCGCTCATAGCCTCGGCGCCGACGTTCCTGGCCGCGCTCGACGCGCGTGGCCGCGCAGTGCTCGGTGCATTCTTCTGCCCGCCGGTGTCGCCCGCAGGCAACGTCGTCGCGCTCGCGGCGTACCTTTCGCTTCTCGCCGCGTTGGCGCCGACGCCGCCGCTCCCTCCCCCCGCGTGCGAGTTTGTGCTCTCCACACTGTCCGACGTCGTGCGCGCGTACGGCATTGACAGGCTGTATGCTGCCGTGTTCGGCACCGGCGACGCGCGCAGCGCGCAGGATGTCGCCAGCAGCGAGCTCGCGTGGGAGGACGCGGTGCGCGCCGCAGCATCTGTTCCTGCCAAAGTCGCCAACGCGGCCGGGCGTTGGAGGGAGAGCGGGTGGGCGGGAGACGTGCCGCCGCCGCTCGTGCCGCGCGCGTACTTTGACGCGCTCGCCCAGCACCTCGAGTCGCTGACGTACGAGCTCGCACAGAGGAACGACGGAAAGGAGAGGCACAAGGCGGCCCTCGGCGCGCTACGGACTGTGCTGGAGAAACTGGCCGCGCTGGGACTGCTAAACCCTCCTCCCGTGCGCGAGTACTCTCTGACGCCGACACCCGCCCTCCTCCCCGCCTTCCTCCCGCGCGCGCTCGAGCACCTCCACCCCCCGGCCATCGGCGCACCATACCCTGCGTCCTTCTTTCCGTCCCTCCTGCTGCCGCTGACGGCGTCGGCGCTCGCGGCGCTCGCGGGCGCGTTGCTGACGCACCTCCCCTTCCGCCTGGCGCCGCCGGCACTGCGGCCCGATGCGCCCGAGGAGCGCGTCCGCCGCGCGGCCGACGTGCTCAGGCTCTTCCTCGGGCATCCCGCTGTCGGGGACGAGGCCTGGACCGCGATCCTGCTCGCGCTGTTCAAGAAGAACAGCGGCACGGACACGGACCAGCCGCAGGCGGCGGCGCGGCGCATGGTCGTCGCGTGGGCCGGCAACGGCGGCAAGAGCTGTGAGTTCGGTGCATGCGCACGAAACTGACAGCAGCGGCGGCGGCACTGATTGATGCGGCGATGCAGGCCTGGTCCGACCCCAAGACGATCCGGTACGCGTCGTACGTAGAGCAGTTTAGTGAGTTGCAATTAGCTTTCAGCCAACTGACGCAGACCTCACGCACACGCTCCTGCTCGCGCTCTCGCTCCTGCCGCCAATGGACCTGCACGTCGTCGGCCTGTCCCGCCGCGGGCGCTTCATCCAGGCGGTCCAGGCATTCCTCTCCCACCCCGACGCCAAGCTGCGGCGGCTCGGCATGCTGGTCGCCGAGATCGTCTCGGAGCGGAGCGTGCAGGAGACAGCGATGGGTGCCGCCGCGAGCAGCGTCGAAGACGACCTGGATGAGCTGCGCGCCGGGCTGGAAGTGGACGAGGAGACGGGCGAGCCGACGCCAAAGCGCGCGGATCCCAAGCCGCCGCGCGGCCCGCAGAGGCTGCAGTTCAAGGGCATGTGGGACGGCGACGGCGACGGACGCGAGGAGGCGCGGTGGCTGCGGAGCTGCGTCGGCGTCAAGGACAATGACGCCGCCGTGTCCGACGACACCTCGGCGTGGATGCTCGGCTGGGCTATTGACGTCGCGGAGCCTGCACCTGCGCCCACCACCCAGGCGGCACCGACCCCTCGGGCCAAGCCGCAGCCAAAGCCGCGCGGCCGGACGCAGCAGGCGCGCAAGCCCAAGATCATCATGCTCGACGACGACCAGGCGGCCGACCCGCTGAGCGGGTACACTTCCGACCCGTCCTCGTCGCGCTCCGCCTCTCCGACGCGCGAGTACCTCGACGAAGTCGCCGCGGACCCGACGCTCGCCATTGACGCGACCAAGAAGCGCAAGCTCAAGCGGCCAGTTTACGTCCGGCAGCTCGCCGAGCTGCTACGCGACAAGGACAGCCCGGACAGCATCGAGCTCGGCCTGCAGTGGGGCGAGGGCCTCGTGCGCGCCAAGCGGACGTTTGGCACCGAGGTGTCGGAGAACGCGGTCGCCGTGGCCGCCGCGGCCCTCGCGCTCGCGAACCCGTTCCACCTCGACGAGTTTGAGGACAAGCGCCAGGGCCTTGTGACCGCGCTCGTCGCCTGCTCACCGCGAAATGTCCCTCCGTGAGTTACAGATGACCTCTTCGCAACTGACATGCCCAGGTTCCTTGCGGAACAGTACTTTTCGACAACCTACTCGCTGCACCAGAAGAGCGTCATGCTCACCGCGCTCGCGATGGGCGCCCGCGAGCTCGCGGGCCTGCCCGTCCCGGAACCGCGCGTGAACCGCCGCATCGACTTTCCGACCAAGACGCTCCCGCCCGCGCTGCACGACAAGTACATTACCGCCGCGGACATGCCGGGTGCCCATGCAGGAGGACAGCTCGAGGACGCCGTGGACGGCATGCGCAACCTGCTGCTGTCCAAGGGCGCCGCGCGCGCCGAGGCGGTCCCGGAGATTGCGCGCGAGAAGCGGCTCCGCGTCGTCTCCAAGCGGCGCAAGGTCGGCGCGGCCGCCGTGCCGCTCGACTCGGACATGGACGTCGACGAGCCACCAGCAAGGCCGGAGCCAGTCGTGGCGTACACGTCCGTCGCGGCCGAGTTCTTCATCCTCCCGCTCGTGAACCGCTTCTGGGACTATTTCCAGGACGCGAGTGTGCGCGAGTCGCGCGCGGTCGCGTTCGGCGGGCGGTACCGCGGCGCCGGCACGGGCATGGTGCTGTCCCCGCTCGCGCTCGACAAGTTTCTGCTCACGCTCGCGCTGCTCACGCACGCGGCACGGCACGCGCCCGTGTTCCTCGCGGTGCTCGCGCCGAGCGTGCTCGAGCTCGCCGTCACGGTCGGCGCGCGGCACCTCGCGCAGCCGGCTCTCGGCACCGGACAGGAGGACGAACAGGACACGGGCGAGCGGTCCGCGCAGGTGACGTGCTCGGCGCTCGAGCTGTGCCTGGCGGTGCTGGACGCGGCGGTCGACCTCGATGCTGGCCGCACGCTCGCGGTGGACGCGCCGCAGCTCGTGCTCGCTGCAGGCGAGTGGGCGGGCAGCGTCTTCGAGGCCGAGGGCGGCGGAGCCGGTGCGCGCGCGGCGGGAGGAGGCGGAAGCCGCGAGGGACGCGTCCGCGCCGCTGCGGCCGGCGTGGTGGTCAAGGTCGCGGAGATTGGGGATAAGTGGGGCCGCGGGTGATGTAGAAGCAGGATGCCAGTTGCTCAAAGCTCAAGTCGGTCCGCCACACTGCTCCGGCGCGCGTTCCTGCAGCGATCATGTACATCTCAAACTCATACACACACTCTGACGCCTAGCTGCTCTTTGCCCTTTCGCCGCTGCTGCCACCGCCACTGAGAATACGGAAGAGGACCCACGCGAGGAGGAGCGCGGCGACGGCATGAGTGGGTTCAATGCCGCCGCCAAGGCCAAAACCCGACTGCGCCTCGGGTACTTTGGCGGTGAGCTTTGCGTGAATGTCCTGCATGGGGCCCGCGTCCTTTCCGTCGCAGACCCACTGGCGGCGGAGGGTGCCGCCGTTGAGGCCGAGGATCTCGAGTGCTGCGCCGGGGGTGCCCGCGGCGCCCGCGGCGGGGCGGAGGGGGATGTCGACGCCGGTGGCGGGCGGCAGAATCTCGGCGCGCAGGTCGCCGCTGTCGGTCCTGCCGATCTCGAGGCCCTTGGGGAGCGGGTCCGCGAGGGCGAGCGCGGGGGGCAGCGCGAGCTCGAGCCGCACGCTGCAGTCGGCGGGCCGCTTGGACGTGACCATGACAGTGTACTCTGCTGCGCCGTCCGACAGGACGCTGAGGCCGAGGTCGGCGTCGTCCGAGGTGCCGACGGACACGTGCGTGTTCTTGCGCTTGACGCGCATCATGACGGGGAGGTACGGGATGCGCTCGTGCTCGCAGGTGCAGCGGTCCTCGACGGGGACGCCGGCGAGCGCGCTCTCGATGTGGTGGCCGCAGCCCCACCAGGTCGGCTTGCCGTCGTTGGGGCACGCGACGCGGTGGCACATTGTGTATAAGGGGGGGGAGGAGGGAGCTCGGGATAGGAGCGTTACGAGGTTATGAGTGAGAGGAGAGAGGAGAGAGTGAGTGGGATGGGAACCGCACAACAGCAACACGACCGACCTGGCATTCGGAATAGAGGCCGAGAGGTAGAGCAAAGCAAACGCCGTCCTCTGTGTACCAGCAGCAGCAGCAGGAGACGACAACGGCGGAAACGAGATCCCTCCACTGCCGTGCCTGAAAAGGAACAGCACATGGCAACGAGATCTCGTTTTGGAAGTGATGGAAAGTGATTATGTAACATCACGTGTTCTAGTTTCCCACGGCATCGCCCACTGTCGCTGGTGGAGGTGGAGACGCTCACGACAGTGATTCATGAGCTCATGAGCAGTGACGCACGTTCTGGCGGCAGAGTCTTGTTGCCCCTTTCATCATCCCCGCCTCACTTCTCTCCATCTCTCACTCTCCCTCCATCTCGCTCTTCCTATCCATCCCCACATCTTTACCGTCCCCCTCGACACGATGGACCTCGTCCCTTGTAAGCTAACAATTATCAGCTTCAGCTCACCACAGGGATCTTTCACGAACGGCAGGAAGAGGGCTCGCAGCTGTGTACGTCGCGTCGCCACTCTCGCTGCCCAGTCCGTGCACATATCGCTGACCCCCAGGCGCCCAGCACTGTCTCAACAATCTCCTCCAGCAGCCCGTGTACACAGAGGTAGACCTCGCAGACCTGGCCCGCAAGTGAGTCGGCGGTTGTTCAGCGCTGACATCAGGCTCGACGAGGCGGAAGCGGCAAGCGCGTACGCGGCGCCCCCGACAAAGTCGTACAACTATGACGACACGGGATTCTTCTCCATCTCCGTCCTCGAGAAGGTGAGCTTCGATTATTCCCACAAGCTGACTCCCAGGGCATGCAGGTGTGGGACCTCACGCTGGTGCGCTGGCGCGGCGAGGCCATGAAGCCATATGTCGCTCACCCAGAGTGAGTTTCCGCTGCCACACAGGACCGCAGCTCGCTCAGACCGCTGACACACAGGGAGCAAGCCGGGTTCATTCTCAACCTCGCGAGCCATTGGTTTGCGCTCCGCCGTTTCGGCAACGACAGCACGCGCTGGTACAACCTCAACTCGTTCCTCAACGTCCCCGAGTGGATCTCGCCGACCTATCTCCAGATGGTGCTCGCCCAGGCTGAAGCAGAAGGATACTCGTGTTTGTGATCCGCAAGGCTGGCGAGGGCGCCGGCGAGACAGCCGCCAAAGACCCGGGAGAAGGTGCAGGGTGGGGCGACGGCGGCGTAGCTACCATGCCGCACTGCAGTGCCGACGAGGCAGCCATCGGCATGGGTCCTGTCAAGGATCGCCGTGGATCCGGCGGATCGTGGTCCCGTCCCAGCGAGTCGATCAAGGCAGGCAGCGAACCCGACGCAGGACGTGAGCTAGCATACGCTTTGGGAAGCTAACATGGCAGCGTCTGGGACATCGGGCGCCGACGCGGAGCCTGAGCCATCTACCGCCGGATCTGGCCGCAGGCGTCGCCGGCAGGAAGACCTGACGTCCGCGTTTGTCGAGGACCAAGACATGATCGGCAGCCATCCGTCAAGCCGCTCGCGGACGCCCCGGTCGCGCGGCTCGGGCCGCCACCACATGCGCGACGTGTTCGAGGACGACGCCGCGATGCTCAACGAGCTCGACCACGACGACCTGCTCGACGACGACGAGGAGCTCGACCATGACGAAGGCCACGTGCCGCCCGCCGGCCGGTACTCGGCGATGGGCCTGGGTATGGGCGCATACGGCGGCCCGACAGACTTTACGTTCCAGAGCCGCTCGTACGACGACGAGGACGAGGCGCTGCAGGCGGCACTCAAGGCCAGCATGGAATGCCTGCCCGACGACTTTGTCATGCCCGAGCTCAAGCCCGTCGCGCCGGAGCCGTTCATGAACCACCCGCAGCCGCAGCCGCAGCCAGCCGCGGAGCCCGAATCTGAGCCCCAGGCCGAGGCGCAGGCCCCCGCCGATACAGCGGCACAGACGGACGCCGACGAGCCCCTCGACTATGACGAAGACGACGACGACGCGCCTGCCAAGGCTCTGTCGCCTTGTGAGTTGATGCGAGCAAAGCGAAAGACTAACATGTGCAGCAGAGATCCGCGCCGCGCGCCTGGCCCGGTTCCAGTAACGACCTCTAACACACGATACGCGCAGTGAGGGTGGCACTACATTGTATGATAGAATGCACGAGGATGAATACATTTCATCTGGTAGTAGTACTAGTCCAGCTTGTTCCAATTGTGGCCAGCGCCGACGTCACTGGCCCCGGAAAACTCGCTGGTTGGGCCAGACGCGTCATTGGGTCTTGTTTTGGTGAATTGGCTGCGGCGGTTGACTTCTCTCGGTGGCCGGGAGGAGGGAATCTCCTCCGTGGGGGGCAGCATGCAGTGCCCGCGGTAATTGCAGCACACCGCACCGCACCGCACTGCCCGAGGGCTGCCACGGGCGGGCCACGGGCCTGTCGCTGTGTCAACCAGAGGTTCAAGGTTTCCAAGGCCGTAACGCGACTTGCGCCAGGCCCACCCAGTGTCCAGGACGTCCCCGCCCTGAAGCGGAGGTGCGCCGATGCCCGTCGAACGAGTGAGCGTCATGTCAGCAGCACCCACCCCTCCCCTCCATAGCATGTTCTCTCGTTCCGTCTCTCATCCACCCACCACCCACATCTCTCACTCGCACTCTCACTCTTGTCCCTCTCGCTTCTTGGTCTCAAGCCCGCCCTCCCCCACCCCCCGAACCACCGCACCAACCACACCCATCCCGGAGCCACACCGACCGCCCCCGCCGTCGCCGACGCACCGCCCGCCATGCCGCTCAAGGACCTGCTCAAGGCGCGTGAGTATCCAGCATCAGAGAGCTTGCACTGCGGCGACAGGATACGGTCTTGCTGCCAGCAGCATGCTTGTATCCAGAACAGCTGTCAGCTCGCATCAGCCCGCCACCCAGCCTGCCTGTCACACGACACCAGCGTCCTGCACGCCCTTCCCTGCCCAGACACCGCTGACCCCAGGCTTCGCCAGCGCTATCAACTCCATCCCCCCCGGCACATGGAAGGCGCTTGTCACCGACAAGCACAGCCAGGAGCTCCTGGACACGGTGTACACCAACTATGACATTCTCCAGATGAACGTCACTTGTGAGTGCCGAGTTTCCCGAGCTTCCCGACTCGGTGCCAAGAGCACCGCGTTCACCGCAGCGGATGCCGAGAGGAGGTGCGATCGACGCAGTGTCGTACTGTCCCCTCATCTGTTCTGCCTCGCCCACCCAACCTGCGTTGCAGTGTCTCACCCCATGCGGTGTTGTTTCACACCTCGGCCTTGGGCGAGCTGGCCTGATATCCGGCCGACCTTGAGCGCGCAATGGCAGCACTAACACCCAGCCGTCGAGCCCCTCCACTCGCCCCGCCAGCCGATGACAGTCGACGGCATCTACATCCTCACTCCCACACAGCAGAACGTCGAGCGCGTGATTGCCGACTTTACCGGCCGCAAGACGTACAACTCGGCGCACCTGTACTTTATTGATGGTGAGTTGGTACGAGTTCTGGACCTCACGCAGGCATCGACGACCGCCTCGCGAACCGCCTGACGGACGCGCTCGGCCAGTCTGGCGTTCTCAAGGCCTTTACCGAGCTATACTGCAACTTTTGGGCGGTCGAGGACCGCGTGTTCAGCATGAGGACACCGTCGGCCTTCTTCAGCATGTACGGCACGCTCGGCGGCAGCGTCAGCCGCGACCTCGCGCTCGAGGCGTTCGAGGACGACATGACCGTGACGGCCAAGACAGTAGGTGACAGCAGCTTGTAATGTTCTGACACCAGCTCCTCGACGTGCTCACCACGATCAACGAGAACCCGTACATTCGCTACTACCAGCCCACACACCACCTGCCGCTCGGCCCCCTCGTCGAGTCGGCAAACAAGCCGGCGGCGCCGGGACAGCCGGCCCAGCAGCAGCAGGGCACGAGCCTCCGCTGGCGTGCAGCGATGGGCGGCTCGAACAGGTCTTCCGAGCCCGTTGGTGAACACCTCTGCAAGCGGATTGCAAACACAGTACAGGCCGAGCTGGACAACTACCTGTCGATGAATCCCGACTTTCCCTCCAACACTGAGGGCCGCCCGCGCGGAACCCTCTTTGTTGTGGACCGCTCGATGGACCCTGCCGCGCCGTTCCTGCACGAGTTCTGGTACCAGGCCATGGTCAACGATCTGCTCAAGATCAACGACGGCAGGTACCAGTACACGTACGAGAACACGGTCGGCGTCAAGGAGGACAAGGAGGCGATCCTGTCCGAGGAGGACGAGGTCTGGGTATCGGTGCGCCACCTGCACATGAAGGACGCCATCGACCGCCTCATGACCGACTTTGGCAAGTTTGCGCAGGAGCACGCTGGCTTCCGCGGAAACACCAACAACATTCAGATCAACGACCTCAAGGACATGCTCGCGTCGCTGCCGCAGTTCCAGACGCAGCGCGAGCAGTTTTCGCTCCACCTCGACATGGCGCAGACTTGCATGGGCCTGTTTGAAAAGCACAAGCTCAACCTCGCCGCCAACGTTGAGCAGTGCTCTGCAACCGGCTACACCCCGGATGGCAAGACCCCCAAGACGATAGTCGAGGAGATGGTCCCGCTGCTCGACGACCACGCCGTGTCCAGCCTCGACAAGGTCCGCATCATTGCGCTCTACATTCTCTTCCGCGACGGCGTCGCCGACGAGGACCGCCGCCGCCTGTACCAGCACGCCCGTCTGGGTATCACCGAGCAGGACATGATCAACAACCTCGTGCACCTCGGCGCAAAGGTTATCAAGGTAGGCTGCAGTCCTGACGGCGCTAACCCCAGTCTGACGGCAAGGACCGGTTCCGCGGCTCGCGCATCAAGCAAAAGTACTCTCACGGCGACGACCAGTTTGACCTGTCGCGCTACAAGCCCGTCGTGCAGATGATGCTCGAGGAGCACCAGACTGGCCGCCTCGACCAGTCGCAGTTTCCCTTTGTGCGCGACGTGCCGGTCGAGCTCTCCACGTCGATGCGCGGCAACCACGCGCCCCCACCGACGTCCAACACGGGCGCCTCGCTCCGCTCCGCCCGCCCCACATGGCACAAGGCGTCGGCCGCGCGTGTAAACTCGGAGGGCCGCCAGCGGTACATTATCTTTGTCGCCGGAGGAGTCACGTACTCGGAGATCCGCCAGGCGTACACGCTCTCGCAGGCGCTCGGCAAGGACATTTACATTGGCTCGACGCACATTATCACTCCCGAGTCGTTCCTCAAGGACCTCAAGAGCCTCGGACGCGGCGGCATCGGCGGCAACCCGCCCTGCGGCTTCCCCATGCACCCCCAGGCGCCGGGCCGCCCGCAAGGCCGCGTGCCGGGCCAGGCCATTTCGTACCAGCGGTAAGCTACATGTTTTGGTCTCCCTAGCTGACAGCAGCATCCTTGACATGCGCCACTGGGAGCCGCCGGTCGGCCCCCCGCCCCTCGGCCCGCCCCCCGGCCAGCAGCAGCAGAAGCGCCCCGGCAACAACTCCAACTACTCGTCCGCCTCGGGCATGAGCAAGAACTTTGAGAGCCTATCCGTCTCGAGCAGCAACAACTCCAAGGACTCGAAGGGCTCGTTTGGGTTTGGCAGCAAGAAGGAGAGCGGCGAGAAGAAGAAGCTGTTCAAGATGAAGTGGGGCGGAAAGGACTAAAGGCTGGCCGCGGCGGCGTTACTATAATTGCATGGCGGGGGCGCGGCGCGGCGTCGACTGAAGAGTGTCATAAACAATGCATGTTGATACCACACGGTGGGAGTGGCGGGCGAGCTCGAGCACACATGAATTCATATATACTGCGGTACTGCGGTACTGCGGCGGTTGTCGCCTCGTGCTATCGTCGTGTTCAAGCTTTGGTCGCCAGGCGGGTGGTTTCAGTGTGGCGTGTGGCGTGTGGCAGAACTGATAGTGGATTGGGGCGGTGCTGGACAACCGGTATTCTTTCTGCCCGCGTTGAGCACAGTCTGGGAAAGCCCGGCCTCCACACAAAAGGCAAGACGTGCGCGTCGACGTGCGCTAAAGTGGGAATCCGCGGCACGCTCCACAAACTGGGTCGTACAGACAATCGACCAAGTCCCGCCCGGAACCTTTTCGCTCTGGCGAATGTGTTCGATTCTATCGATCCCTCGCGTGCTGCAACCTCGAGTCGTGATCTCATTCCAGAGTCGGCTCCAGATTCGACACAGACCGCCCAGAGGGATGTGTCGAACCTCGAGGCAAGCCGTGCGAAATTGTCCAGACCCCAGATGCCGCTGGGGGTCGTGGGCCGGAATCGACACACATGCGCTTCCGTTTTGTGTCCATTCTGGCCCATGGCGAAACAGAGACCGCTGAGGATTGTGCTCCAAAATCGACACAAATCCTATTCCGTTCTGTGTCCATTCTGACGGTACAAGCATTGACGGGGTTCGAATCCTTGAACTAACCCGGTCCAGTGCAACCCTCTCCGTCTCTGCTAACCTGCTACCAGCGCGCACATGCTTTTGATTTGATATTCATGTTCATGGTCATTCGGTTCACTTTCCAAGAGGGGGGGAGGTTTGGTTTAGGTCTTTGCTTCTACAAAACGGGGGGGCTTCGTTCATTCATTTCTTTCTTCAGGCATGGTTGGGTGTGTGTGTAAGATTGATAATGAAGAGGGGCGGAGGGGAAAACAAACAAACAACGAAAGAGCGCGTGGCAATGGTGCTGCTATGAAGAAACTTGACAACAGAAAGGTGGGTGAAGGAAAAAAAGCACAGAAGGTGTCGAGCGCCAGCGCCAGACGTATGGCCACGGTGTGCAGAAAGGCTCGCTGCAGGATGCACTTATGGCCGCGACACTCGAGCAGGATGTGGCGGCGGCGACTCGACTAATCTTACATGTGCCTAGTTCTTCTTGCCCTTGCTGGCCTTGGAGTCGGTGGCAGAAAGCTCGACGGCAAAGGCGACGGCCAGCTTGGAGAACTCGCGCATGTGGGTGAACGAGAACTCGGGGTGGTCGATAGTGTCGCTGGTCGAGTGAATGTTCTTGTTCGAGTCCTCAAAGGTCGACTCGATGGCAAACGCCGACTGGTAGCCGGCCTTGGTGAACKAGGCGTGGTCCGAGCAAGCGTAGCCGCACCGAGTCTTGACGGGCGCAATGTCGAGGTAAGTCTCAACAAGAGTGTAGAGGAACTCCGTGAGGGACGGGTCGACATAGTCCTGGATGATGCCGACCGACTCCTTGGTACCCTGCTTGACCCAGGCGGTCATGTCCATCTGGAGCATGGCGCGGACCTTGGTGCCCTTCTCCTCGTAAGACTTGGCGACAGCCTGCGAACCGAGAAGACCGCCCTCCTCGGCCGAGTAGTAGTGGAACTCGACGGGGGTGGGAGGGGTAAAGTTGCCGTTAACGAGCGCGCGGAACGCTTCGAGCGACGAAGTCGTGCCGGATCCATCATCGTCTGCACCGGGGGCCGGGAGGAAGGGCCATGTGTTAGTTGAGTCTTGCGTTGTCAGCTTGGGTCCAGCCACGAATTTGCCACTTTCAAATTCAGATGTAAACGGATTAGAAGCCGGCAAATGGAATTTTGAATTGGTTTCTAATCAATCGACGTCCTCTCCCAGCAGTCCGCGGTCTCACAAAACCTACCTTGGTGGCTGCCGACGATCGTAACGGGCGCGGACTCGTCTCCGGTAGTGCCGAAGCGGGCGATGATAGAGTTCTGCCTCCAAGGGTGCTCAAACTCGGTAATGTTGATCTCGGGGTTGATAGAGGCAATCTCGCGGAGTGTGGCGAGGAGGAACTTTTGCGACTCGCGGCCAGTGTCCGACCTGTAGTGCCTTGTGCGGAACGCTGTAAACTTTTGCAGGAATGACTTCATGTGCTCGACGCTCAGCGTCTTGTACAGGGGCTTGATGGTCGACGCCTGCTTTCCGGGCTTCGGGTACTCTGAGTCGCAGTCAGACACATGATCAATTGACGCACGAGACGTCTAAGGGGCTCGGGAGACACTGAGCGGGAACAGTGGAAACACGCTCATGTTCCGCCCGCTATGCACTAGTACTCACTGTACTTGACATTCGAGCCGCCGGGAGCGAGGAAGCTGGCGATACCAAGGGTGGGAGTGTCGGTACTGCGACGGGTTAGTCTGCGACGACGCGCGGCGAGATGCTGTACACCAGGTTGGTGCAAAGCTCAGACCCACATGTCCATGAAGCGGCGTCCGGAAGCCTTGGCGTGGATCTTCTCCCTCTCCGAGATCCAGCTGGGCGCAGTTAGTATACGCGAATCGGGCGACTCTGATCCGCTAGTCTCACCGAGGGGGCTCGTCCTCTGCAAACTGAACGAGACGGAGCTCGCTCAGGTCGAGGTCGACGTGAAAGTCGGAGCTGCCGCCGGCGGCGAGTTTGCTGTCACTGGGGGCACCAAAGACTGCCTGGATGCCGTCGTCGGCCTGGACCACGAGGGGGTTCGTGGGGACGGCGGCACACAGGAGCGGAAGCGTAAGGAGTGTGGCGAGATGCATTGTCTGATGCGTGGGTAGATGAAAAAGGCAGAGAGTGACAGCTGGGTGGCCAAGATGTAAAAAGAGGTCAAAAGAGGCAGGACAAAAGGGGGAAGAGTAGAGAGTAGAGGGGGGAGGGGGAGAAGATGAAGAGGAGGGCGAGAGATGGATGAAGAGGGGGTTGGATGAAATGGATGGGACAGAGAGAGAGAGAGAGAGAGAGATGTGGGAAACGGGCGCGCGGAATGAATCAGTACCAAGAGAGAGTTGTGATTGTGATTGCCAGGGATCGGCCGACCACTTTACTCTGTGTGCTTTTACCGCGGGGCAACCGATCCCACCACCCCACTACCCCTTTCGGCACTCCCCCCAGCCCGTTGTACTCGTCGCCATTTTACTCTATCCATGCACGAATCTTGGTCTCTGCTCGCCATCACCGAATGTAACACCCCCACCCACAACCACATGCATGCATGCATTCAGTCGCATACGACAACAACTGCGGCGACGAGCTCAGGCCCATGGCATGTGTATGGTGTCATTTTAAGCTACTCCGCCATGACCCTGAGCCAGGCCCCACAGCCTGCTGCCCTGCCTCCCAGTCGGGCCACTCTGTCCAGCCGGCCGGCCACCCAGCCACCCCTGTTACCCGCAGTGCAACCATCCAACTGCACTCCCATTCCAGTCGCAATGGCACGCGCCCACGAGCGACTACTGCCCGTCTGTCGCCGCGCCCATCTTCAGGACCTCGGATGCTCGGCTTCCCCTCACGCTTCTTGGATCGACTTGCATATCATCTCCTGCCCACCGACAGCCATTCTCTACTACTGCTAGATCTAGCGCCCACTCGCCCACCCGCACCAGTGGGTCTACAGAAACAATACACAGCGCCGCCGCGCAGCGACGCAACCATTTTACCCGGGACTCACCTAGACCTTTGTCTTCTTTGCGTCCTGCATGTTAGCCTTGTTTCTTCCACGATTAAACTCACGGGAGCGCCGTCGGTGCTGTCTCCGTTGCTCGGCTTGACCGCGCCAAACTTTTCCATACGTTTCCGCTTCTTCTCCTCGTCGGCGGCGATCTGCGCAGCCATCTCACTGCACGGTCAGCGGCGAGGCCCAGACTAACGCTCATTGCTGATCTTCTACTCACGGAGTAATCTCCTCCTTCTTGGCAGGTTCGGGGGCGGCAGCAGCAGCAGCAGCAGCAGCAGCAGCAGGCGGGGCCTGCTTGGTAGGCATGGGACCCCACTTGGCCGCGCGGCGCGCCAGCACCTCCTCTGACAAGCCGAGGGACACGCTCTTGTCGATCGCGCCGGCCTTTTCGCGCACCGGCTTGTCCTCGGCGGCAGGGGCTGCGGGGGCAGCAGCAGGCTTCGACTGGGGAGCGGGCTTGGGCTTGGGAGGGTTCCAAGGCATGCCGAAGCGCTCGGCGCGCGCCTTTTGCTTCTTCTGCTCCTCGGTGAGCTCAATCTCGGGCTCGGCGGCAGGAGCCTGTGCTGTCAGTGTCATTCTGCGCAGGAAATTGACGACGTACGTCGGTTTCAGCCGCCGCGGTGGCAGGCGCGGGTGCTGCCTCTGTAGCAGGAGGTGCAGGGGCAGCAGTAGCGGGGGCAGGCACCGCGACGGGGGCAGCGGCGACAGGAGCAGCAGCGACAGGAGCAGCGGCAACAGGAGCGGCGGCCGGGGGAGCAGCGGCAGGCGCAGGGGCGGCGGCGGGCACGGCCGGCTGTACGCGTCAGTCACCGCTCTTGCGTCATAGCAGACCACCAAAAGGTACTCACCGCATCGGCTTCGCCGGTGATACCGTTGTCGACGAGACGCTGGATCAGCTCGTCCTTCTTTCCCGACTGCACGAGGCCGTGCTTGGCGAGGAGCTCCTTGAGCTCGGTGACCTTGAGCTTCTGGCTGAGGGGGTCAGTCTTCGCGTCGCGAGCTGGACGCGTCGCAGCGCGTGGTTCACGTACAGGGACATGTTTGTGGAAAACGAGATATCAAACTGCTGTGCGGGTGTCTGTATGAATACTCTGTGTTGGGCGACGAGGACAATGAAGAGGGTGGAATGAAAGACAAGAGTGGTGGTGGTCGAGGTATTTCCAGTTGCGGATCGATCACAACAAAGGCGTGCGCTGCCACAGCGTGGGGGTTCAATTGTTATCCGCTCCCCCTGGTTATACACCTGCCTCCGCCCCCCTCCTCCCCAGCAAAAGAGTACACATCATTTTCTCAGAGCCCTTTGTTGTTGACGTCTTTCTCAACCACGCGCGTAGAGATCATCAACAACCGCGCCGCCGCCATCACAGGCAGAGAGCCCACCACCACCACCCACCGACAACCTCACTGCATACACCCACCAGCAACACTCTCCCCCCTCCCGGCAAGACTCGCCTCTAGCTCTCGAGAGCCCACTCTTTTGTTTGCTTCGTGCACCCGTGAGTCCCCTCTGTGCTCCACCCCGTCCAACCTCCACATCCATGTCTTTCCCCCAGGATTGCCGCCGCGGAGCACTCTGCGAGACATCCCCGCCCTCCTTGTCAAGTCTACTCCTAAGCACCACCACTGACATGTCGACAGGGCGGCTGCACAGCTGCAGGCTTACAACCGCACCCCGGCCGAGATGGACACCTCGTTTGAAACCACCCTGACGGACGTCCTCGGCGGCAAGTGACCATCTCCGCAGCAGAAGACTGACATTGGCAGAAGATGCAGCGACATCAGTCGAGCAGGGCGTCAACTCCCTACTGAACGGCGTCGGGCACGGCGGAGTGGATGTGTCGCACACTGTGCAGGCCATCCAGCAGAGCCTTCCCTCCACCCCACTGGCCGGATCACCGGCCCCAGCCACTCTCCATGCCGTCCAGCAGGACCACTCGTCTCACGCGTCCCCGGCCCTTCACGCCGACATGCCGCCGCCCCCGCCACCACCGCTAGGAGCAGCCTCTCCGGATGCATCGACACCAGGCCCGTCAAAACCAGGAAGGAAGCCGCGCGGCTCGGGGGCGTCGTCGGTAGTGGACTCGAAGCGGCGAGAGGCGAACCGCCTCGCTGCCGAGCGCTCGCGTGGACGCCAGCAGGAGAAGGTGGTTGCGCTGGAGATGGCTGTGCAAGCGTTGAGCGACGAGAATCTCCGTCTGAAGGAGGAGATTGCCCGCCTCGAGGGCAGGGAAGGCGAGGATCCAACAACGATGGGGATCGACACATCGACAGCCCCAGACCAGGCGGTTACCGCTGCGGCTGTTGTGGAAGCTGCCAACGCTGCGGCTGCCGCCGCGGCCGCCGACACACAAGCGCAGGTCCAGGCCGACACCCAGTCGCGCAACATCCTCGCCGCCCTGCTCTCCCAGCCCGGAGTGCCACTTGACGAGGCTCTGGCGGCGGGGCTGGTCGGAACCGACGATGCCGACACTGCCACATGGATGCACGGTGTGGAAAGCTTGTTCAAAGATGCGGAGGCGAGCGGACGCCTGGGCGAGCTGGCCGCTGTGGCTGCCGGCCAGGGAGAAGGCTCTTCGAGCGCAAGCCAAACACTGCAGCTTCACGACGGCGTCAGCCTCAGCGAGGTGCTCATGGCAAGCACCGAGCGGAGCCAGGTTCCTCCGCAACAGGCGGCTGTCGGCGGCACGTCACTTGCCGCCCCGGCCGTTGCCGTCGCGATCAACGCGGAGATGGAAAAGCTCCTCCTCGAGGAGCTGGCCGAGACGCGAGCATCAATCGCGCGTGTGGAGCAAGAATTAGCGAGCGTCCGCGGGCAGCCTATTTTCGAACCCGTCGACCCGACCATTCCCCTTCCTTCCACCCTTCCTCCGGGACTGCTTGAAGACAGCGTCGACGCGCTGCGGGGGCAGGCGGATTCCACGAATGCCGAGATTGACAAGCTCAACAAAGAGGCGTCTGTCCTGCGCGAGGTGGTCGCACGCATGAACGACGCGCACGCAGAGGAAAACGAAAAGGTCTATGCTATTGCGAACGAACTCCGCGCGTTGGAGATGGATGGCGGCGAGGAGGAACGTGACAAGGTCTCGGCCGTGCTCAAGGCGCTCCGTGCGACCATCACAAACCTCATGGCTGCGCCAGGTGTGAGTGCTGAAACGACATGTCTGTGCTGACTTGTAGGGCGACCTGAGCGGCAGCCCACTGGTGACTCCCTTTTCATCGCCAGCTACGGCTCGTAGACGCCGAGGCCGTCCACCCAAGAACGGTGGCACCTTTTCTGCCGTCAAGCCGTACACGGCGTTCTCGCTCATGTTCCCGTCCCCGCCGGCCAACTCGGGGTCAAACTCGCCGTCATTCCCGGATACACCCTCGCGGCCCATGCGTGCTTCGGCTAGGCTCAAGAGCCGACTCGCGCACGAGATCCTGGCGACGGATGCTGCCGAGGGACAGGAGACGGGACCTGCGGCCCCGGCCCAGATCGACAGCAAGGTCGAGACGGGCACGAGTGTCACGCAGTTGGAGACGAGCGGCCCGAGTGCTGCAGCTCCTGCCGACGACCTGCCAGGCCCGAGCGAACCCACCAGCATCACCCCTGGGGAGGAGCTTGCGGCAATGGAGAACAGTGGGCAGGTGGTCATGGAGTCTGGCGGCCAGCCGGTCGACGACGTGCATGCCCTGGTGGCGCAGGCCCAGGCGCACGCGCACGCGCACAACGATTACCTCATGTCGCATCTGACAGAGGTCGCCGAGAGCTCGCGCCCGATCCCGCTCGACTCGACGTCGTTTGCTGCCTTTCTCCCGCAGTCGCCACACCACCACCACGACACGAGCATCGACCACACGTCCCTCGGCGCTGCCGCATTGGCGCCGCCGGCCCCTGTGCCCGACGAGCAGCCGCCCTCTGTCCCGACGCCTCTCCAGCAGCAGGACCCGCCCCCGAACGTCCTCTCGCGGTTGAAGCGCGGCCCTCCGGGAAGCTGCGACATCTGTGGTCGCACAGAGACGACCGTGTGGCGCAAGCTAACGCTCGCTGGGGAGGAACACAAGGTGTGCAACGGTGAGTACCCCGAGGCCCTTTTTTCAGGAATTTCATTGTTTTTGCTAACTCTCAGCCTGCGGCTTGTATCACTCCAAGTTTGGCGTCATCCGCCCGCCCGAGCTCTGGGGCGACGGCAAGAGTGTCAAGAAGCGGCGTACGACGACGCGCCCCGCTGCCGTGGGCGTCGGATACGACTCGCCGAGCGGCGGCGCGAAGAAGAAGCGCAAGTCTGGAGCTGCGGTTCCGGCACCAAAGTACCTCGGCGAGGGATACGAGGACTATGACCAGGTGATGCTGCAGCACCAGCAGCACCAGCACCCGCACCCGCACCCGCACCCGCACCCGCACCAGCAGCACCATCACGAGCACCTGCACGACGCGGTGAATGTGAATGTCAACGTCGGCGGTGTGGGCGTTGGGGTGGGTGTCCCCGTTGGAGTCGACGTTGGGGTTGGTGTCGGCGTTGGTGTCGGCGTCGATGGCGTCGAGGATCCGCCACAGCAGGAGCCGCAGAGCCTCCACGACGTGTTCGCGGTCGCCGACGTCGACTAGCGGCTGCAGTCGGTTCCGGCTCGACACGTGGCGATGCGCTTCTCTGATCTCTGATCTCTGATCTCTGTCGCCTGCCCTCCATATCCGCCCGACCCAAGTCGCCAACACCCTGTAGAACAGCGGCTGCTGGCGCCTAGCATGACGCGAGGGGCGCCGAGCGTGAAAATGTATCAATTTTTCCTCCTCCGCCACCGTGTGCGGGCGCGTTGCCCCGAGGATCTGCCGCTGGGTGCGCCGGAGGATCCGCGGGCGGTGCGAGCGCAAGCAGCTGCCTGCCGTGCACTGCAGTGCAGTGCACTGCACGTCACCGCCTGCGTCGCTGCACCTGATGCCAGATGCCAGAGGGAAAGAAGGGTGGCTGGCATAGACGGACGGAATGAGCAGAGTTTTGCTATTTGGTTATCTCCAGCAAAACGGGCGTCGGGTATTAGTTATCTATCAGCGTGCCCCGAGTGCCCCGGTGCCAGTCGCGGACGCTCGCCGGCTGGCAGGCAGGCTGGCTGGCTGGCTGGCTGGCGGCGCGTCGGTGAAACTCTGGCGGGCGGGCGGGCGGCGGCCAGGAGGCTCGCAAGGGCAGGGCCAGGGAACGGGGCGATAGGGAGGACGCGTCGCTTGCTTGGGCGTGAATGGGAATAACCATGTAATTCGAATGCCCTGCTGCTGCTGCTGCTGCTGTTGCCTGCGCTTGCAGCTTGCTTGGCTAGGCGATGGCCTACCGCGCCTTGGGCGGGTCATCCCCGGACACTGTGCGGCGGCGGATATCGCGTCGCGTCGGCAGCGCGGACTGCGGCATGCATGGCGGAGTGACAGTGTCTCTATGTGTATGTGCAGCAGTGAGCGCCAGTGGCCGCTTGAGCGCTGGTGCCACTTTGCATGCCAAACTGCAAACTGCAAACTGCAAACTGCCTACACGGGCTCGTGGCTGCCACGAACTGCATGGCGGCGAGATGCGAGACAGCCACTCGCGATCACTCACGGTCGGCCGGCACCGGGACGAGCGGTGCGGGTTGCGCGTGATCGTCCTGTGCCGTTGATCGGTGCCGTTGATCGGGCAGTCCGCGATCCGTGTGCTGTTGCCAGCGAACCAGCCAGCCATGCACTGCTATTGCCGGTGCTCGCGGCGTCTCGGTGAAACGGGATGGCGGGCGCATCATGTGCATGCACTGCAATGTGTTGCACGGCATGCAGGCATTGCATTGCATTGCTGCATGGTTGCGCTCGGGTGAGGTCGGGGGGTCGCGCTGCAAGCGGTGCTCGCCGCAGTGTGCAGGATTCGATAACACGCAGAGCCACACAGAGTGCCGGGGTTGCCGTGTGCATGCGGCGGTTTTTCGAACATGGCTCGCTCGGTCGACGGTCGGGCTGGGCTGGGCTGGGCTGCAGCCAGCAGCCAGCAGCCAGCAGCCAGTGGCCAGTGGCCAGTGGCAGCGGCAGCGGCAAGTCGCATGGCGTGGCAAAGGTGGGTCGGCAAAAACAAGAACCACGAGCCAGCCCGGAGCCAGAGCCAGAGTTCGAAAAAAAAAAGAAGCTGCACGCACATCGAAATCGGAGCCACCGGATACGTTCCGTGGCTCTACGGGTTACGGCCCACGGCACGGGGACCCACCCTCCACCCAGCCACTGCCCAGCCAGCCAGCGAGTTATTATCGAACGGATAAGGCAGGATTAATTCGCGGAACTGGCGGAAGCACTCCGGATGGGAGGGATGCGGGGAGGAGCAGGCGGGGAACAGCAGGGCAGGGACACTGTGCGTGCGTGCGTGCGTGCGTGCGTGCGTGCGCCAGAGTCAGATTCAGATTCGAAATCGGATAAATCAGCCGCCTGGCTTGGGCCGCTGTTCGCCAGCGCCCCCTGGCTCCTAGCCTCAGGGGTGGGCCATCCTGGATGGGCCGCGATGACGTTTCGTGTCCACCCCAGCTGGCTATAGCTGTCTGTCAGCTGCGACGCGCACGCGGCTGCGGTGGGCTGCGACGGGCTGCTGCGACGGAGCGGGGGCGCGCGGGACACCGCTGGGACGGGCGAGGGGAGTGTGGGGCAGCCTGCCAGCCAGCCAGCCAGCCGCCAGTCTGGCAACTGATTGTGGCGGATCGAGCCGGATTGCGAACTAGGCTGATGTGGATGCGGAATCGCGTCAGGCCAAGCCCGGCAGCCACAGGGCGCACCGGATGCGTGGGACGCAGCCGACAGGCGGCAAGCAGCAGTGGGCCGGGCTGGGCGACAGCGCACCATGGCCGAATGCATTACCGGTCCATCAGCGCTCGAGTGCGCCCGCCCGCATGTGGCGCGCGGCCCGGGCGCCCGCTAGCTGCACGCAGCCGCTGGAACGCGTCTGGGCACACCATGCGCTCGGATCAGCGTGACGGTGCGTGGCCGCGACCTCGGCCATGGCAGTGACGCGAACAGCGACAGCCCCCGTCGTGGGGTGGCGAGAACCGGAAGCAGCCGATACCGCAGTGTCCGCGACAGACCGCCAGGCCTGCGCCTGCGCGCGCCTCGGCGCCTGAGCGCGTGGCTCTGGTATCTCGTCCAGCTGGTCTTCATCATCGATGGCAGCGTGGCGTGTACACTGTGGTGGGCGGGATATTGTCAGCGGCGCATTGGATGCCACACTGGGCACCAGCGACAGTGGGGCCGTGGGGACGCGACGCCATGCACCCACAACTCGAACTCGATGTCATGTTACCAGCAGCAGTGCCCGGAGGCCCGGTGGCCCGGTGCCCGGTGGCCGGAGGACCCGGCAAGTGGCATCATGCCATCTGGCACTTGCTGCATGGAGCATGGCGGCGGTGCGACGCAGCCCAGCCAGCCTCCAGCCTCCTGCCTCCCGTATCCTGCCGTCCGGCGCCAAGGCGGTGGCGGGCTTCTGCGATTTCGATTTCGGTATCGGTTTCGCCAATAGATGCGCGAACGCGAGCGCAACGACAACAGCGACCGACGCCGTGGCGTTGATCTGCGGCATGGGGCCGGACAGGAAAGGACAGGAATAAGGAGCACGGGAGGACCCGGGTGTGGACGGCTCTCTCGCGTCGCGCTTCTCGCGGGCGTGGCGCGGCTGAGGCCGGCAAAGACCGCGCGAGTGGCCGAGTGGCAACATGCAATGAATGGCAAACGGGAGAGAAGGGCCAGGCCCGGCCCACGGGACGGAGGTGGTGGGACGGAGGGGCGCGCGTATCGCCGCCAGCCTCCATCCGCGTCCCCGTGTCGTCGTGTCCTGGAACTGGAACATGCGACGTGCGGCATGTGGCATACCATGAGTGGCCGGCATGGGTATGCGATGTGCGATTGCGATTGCGACTGCGCTGCAACCCCAGGTGAGGCAAGCGCATAGCCGGCATACGGGAATGGATGCGTCGTCGGGCGACGGCGGCGGATGGCGGGCGGGCGGCGAGGACACGCTGGCAGTGGCACGGTGATGCTCGCGGCGCGCGGGGAGGGCGACCCGAGCGAGTCCAGGGCTCGCGACTGGCGATAAGGCTCACGGCTCGACTGCGTGATAGCCGTGGCTTGCGTGCTGGTGGGCGAGCGCTTCGTGGCAGGCAGATAGCTGGGAGCCCCGCCCTTGTGGCTCTGGCCTGGCGCTGGCTCTCCTCGGCTCGCTGCCTGGCTGCCGCTGCACTCGCCGGCGAAGGGGTCGGCCGCTGGGATCCTATCTTTCCTGCGTGCCACGGTGACTACCACTACAGGCTACCTGGGGACGAGGCCGTATCCCCGACAATGCCTGTCCTCACGTGTGGCCGCTCGCGCAGCCGCCAGACTCGGCTCTCCTCAGCCACATGCACCTGTCCGCACCCGTCCGCGACGACTGGCACCCCCTGCAGTGCCCGGAGCGCGCTGCGACAATTCCCTTGCGTTTCCAGATGTGCACATGTCTCTCGTCTCTGATCCGGAAGGTCGCACGGAACGCAATTCCGGCGAGCGCTGACGCCTGGCAGGCCAAGTGTGAATGTGGCATTTTTTTCATAGCTGCGTGGTTTTTTTCTAGCCAGCGCCTAGTGGGACAGAAACCGCGCATGCATGTATGATATTCGCGCTCTCTCACACGGCAACGACTGTGAGTGTTGCATGATCCGGAGCTCGGGACACGAGGCGTGTGCGTGAGCACAGCGCCAGTGCGGACAGGAGCGAGAGGAGCGAGCAGATGAAGTATGAAGGGGTACAGGACCGGATGGCTGTATCGGTGTTAGATGCAGGGTAGTGAGGGAGGTGTGACGCGAGGTGTAGCCGCCGCCTGGATCGTGCACATTGCAGGGGGGGTTTATTTCGAACGCACCTGGAAGGATGGTCCGTCGAGGGTGGGCGGCAGGCCGACGGTGTGTGAGAGCAGCGTGGGAGTGGGCCGCAGGAGTGATGGAGACGGCGACGACGAGCGCCGGAGAGGACCGGAGACGACCGGAGCCTGGTGACGGATGTGTGGGATGCTAATGGGATTAGAAACGGGGTGTAATACTCTTGCCGGGGTAATAGGGCAGCCGCTTTATCCGGCTTTACACGGCCCACGGCCGGAGATTGGCCAGGCCATTTTCGAATGCGGAAGGGAATGACCGAGCAAGGCCGAAAGAGTGGAGCGGTTGTAATGTTGATTAGAGTCATGCTAATGGATAGGAGTGGCAATTAAGGCCGAGTTGTAAAGGGCGCGGGACAAGTCGGAGACGATCGCACAGACTAGCCACCGACCGACCCGCTATTACGGTGGTGCATCCCCCTGCCCTGGATTGGGGGGGGACCTCCACACCCCCCCACCCACCCACCGGATACTCTCTGGGACGGACTTGGTCTCTGTAGTGATCGTGTGCGAGCGAACGACACAGAGACCAGAGAATATAAAGATATCGTCGCCCCCCACCACTTGCTTTCTCCGACATCCCCCACATCTGTTCTCCACGCTCGCGCTCGTCGCAACCCAAATCGCATCGTCTCTCATCTCCTCTGACAGCGAACTCACAGTGAGTAGTGACTACCACCACCCCTCCCCCAGCCTGCTCCCCGGCAAATGTGCCTAGCCGAGCACCACGCCTGGCGCGTGATCACCACCATGAGCAACCACAAGCAACCACCAGCAACAGCAGCAGCGGAGACCACCGTCTCTCTGTCTGGATCACATTGGCTATTGCGGTGGGATTTGTCTATTCAGTCCCATTCCAAGCTCCAGCCATTCTGTTCTCTTATCCCCTCCCCCCTCTCTTTCCCCCCTCTACATCATTCCATGACACCACCACCACGACGACTACTTCATAAGTCGCTCTCCTCTCTCCTCTCCCTCCCCCTTGTCAAACCACTCCCACCAGCATTCAATCATCTAACTCGTCCCCCAGCATTATTGCATTGTAAACCCCTCCACATCAAACCCCACCCCCACAACCCCGTCTTCACAATGGCTCCCCACCCCCACCACCACCACGAGGCCGACAACCAGTTCCTTGGCAAGGAGCTCAAGTACTTCTCCCAGGCCGGTTTCGACCTTGACCGCATCCACATCAAGGTGAGTAGCGAGCATCCCGTGCATCTGCATCTGCATCTGCATCCCCGCGCTCAAAAGTGATGGCTCTCTGTGGTGGGAGCCAACCGCGTGACCCTGGTTGGCCCGTCGCCTAGCCCCGCCCCGCTGTGGTGGCCAGGCTGGTCGTCAACGTCGTCATTTCCGTCGCTGCGCCACAGCCACACACTATTATCCCACCCGGATGCAGATCACACGACCCTCCCCACCCTGCATACACTAACATGCCAGCGCAATGCTCCCATTGCCGCCCTCTACGAGGACGCCATGATCAACGAGGGTGCCGTCATCTCGTCGTCGGGTGCCCTCATCAACTTCTCGGGCAAGAAGACTGGCCGTTCGCCCAAGGACAAGCGTATCGTCTACGAGGAGACCTCCAAGGACGACATCTGGTGGGGCCCCGTCAACATCAAGATGGACGAGCACACCTTCGAGATCAACCGCGAGCGTGCCATCGACTACCTCAACACCCGCGAGAACGTCTACGTCTTTGACGGCTTTGCCGGCTGGGACCCCAAGTACCGCATCAAGGTCCGCGTTATCGCCTCGCGCGCTTACCACGCCCTCTTCATGCACAACATGCTCATCCGCCCTACCGCCGAGGAGCTTGCCAACTTTGGCGAGCCCGACTTTATCATCTACAACGCTGGCCAGTTCCCTGCCAACCGTTTCACCACCGGCATGACCTCGACCACCTCGGTTGAGATCAACTTCAAGCGCATGGAGATGGTCATCCTCGGTACCGAGTACGCCGGCGAGATGAAGAAGGGTATCTTCTCCGTCATGCACTACCTCCAGCCCGTCAAGTTCGGCCAGCTCTCGCTCCACTCGTCCGCCAACCAGGCCAAGTCGGCCGACGGCGAGTCTGGCGACGTCTCGCTCTTCTTCGGTCTCTCGGGTACCGGCAAGACCACCCTCTCGGCTGACCCCAACCGTCTCCTCATCGGTGACGACGAGCACGTCTGGTCCGACACTGGTGTCTTCAACATTGAGGGCGGCTGCTACGCCAAGTGCATCAACCTCTCGGCCGAGAAGGAGCCCGAGATCTTCGGCGCCATCAAGTTCGGCTCGATCCTCGAGAACGTTGTCTACAACCCCGCCGACCGTGTTCCCGACTACGACGACGTCTCGATCACCGAGAACACTCGTTGCGCCTACCCCATCGACTTTATCCCCAACGCCAAGATCCCCTGCATTGCCTCGCGCCAGCCCTCGAACATCATCATGCTCTGCTGCGACGCTTTCGGTGTTCTTCCCCCCGTCTCGCGCCTCACCTCGGAGCAGGCTCAGTACCACTTCATTGCCGGTTACACCTCCAAGACCCCCGGTACCGAGGACGGCATTGTCGAGCCCTCGCCTACCTTCTCGACCTGCTACGGTCAGCCCTTCATTGTCCTCCACCCCGGCCGCTACGCCAAGATGCTTGCCGAGCGCATGGACAAGAACAAGGTCGACTGCTGGCTCATCAACACCGGCTGGACCGGCGGCAAGTTCGGCACTGGCCGCCGCTGCCCCCTCAAGTACACCCGTGCCATTGTCGACGCCATCCACGACGGCTCGCTCGCCAAGGCCGAGTACGCCAACTTCCCCATCTTCAACCTTGCCATCCCCAAGACCCTCCCCGGTGTCCCCTCGGAGATCCTCGACCCCGCTCAGGCTTGGCAGGACAAGGCCGCCTTCAAGGTCGAGATCGAGAAGCTCGGCGGCATGTTCCAGAAGGCCTTCACCAAGTACGAGGCCGACGTCGGACCCGAGATCAAGGCTGCCGGCCCCCAGCTCTAAGAAGGATGGACTCTTTAAAACCAGGCATTGTATTGTATTGTTGACATGTTATCATTGCGATTCACGCGAGTATGAAGTTTGAAGTCGGTTGCAGCACAGATATGCAGTTGCAGCAGCTATGCGGAATCGGGCCGTGGTGATGCAGAATCGGAGAGTCGTCTTTCGGCTCAGGGCCGGGACGCCGCAAGCCATCAGTGGATGCAGTGTTGGGGCGTGCGAACGAGGACGAGAGGGGAGTAGTCATGTGCCAGAGAGGGCAACATCGATCGGGGGCGGCCGTGAGAACAGCAACAGTGGGTATGGAAGCACACGGACAATAGACCGGGGCGTGCTACGCCGATGGGAGAGTTGTGTACCTTTGCAGCAGCTCGCGACCGACTTGCACCACGCCCTCCAACTCGTTCCGAGATATCGCCCTACATCGGGAGACTGTGGTCATTTCGGAGTCATTGTCCATGTCCGTCGCCAAGCCACGGCCATCAGGGATGCCCGTTCGGCTGACTTATCATGCCGCGCTTGCTTTCAGACGGAGATCTCTTTGCTGTGCTGTGGTCTGAAGACGATGCACGTTGCTATCGCAACGCCTGACGCACTGGCGCACCCAGCTCCGGCGCCCCAGGCTCAGCGAGCGCAGCTTGACTGTACATGTGTTGATGTCGAATCGGGCCGCGCGGCGTCGAGCTTGTCTTGGCACACACGACGCGGGCGGAAGTGTTACTCACGCCGGCGGGCAGCGTGTGAGCCGTCGACGACAGAGGATGCGAGGGCGCGCACGATACTGGGGTCGGCTGTACATATAAGACATGGCGTGCGAACAAGCAGGCCTGCAAACCAAGCCCGCCATCACTACCACCCACAACCATCCAGCACACAATGACACCCAAGAACGTTGTCGTCTTTGGCGGAACCGGCCACCAGGGCAGCGCCTTCGTGCGCGCGCTCGCAGCGTACAATGTCCCGGACGTGCAGTACGCCATCCACGTCCTCTCGCGCGCGCCTGCGGCAAGCGGCAGCACGCGCCTCGCGTCGCTGCCCGGCGTCAAGATTGTGGCTGCCGCGCTAAACTATGCCGACGACCCCCGCACCGCGTTCAAGGCGACGGGCCTCGCGGTCGGGGAGGTGTACGGCGCGTTCGACGTGCAGGGATACATGTCCGAAGCGGACGACGAGCGGCAGGGTGAGCACAATGAGGGCGGGGAGTCGGAAGGGAAGCACGAGTGGGAAGTGGGAAGTGGCGAGATCGGCCGAGTGGGGGTGGCAGACTGAGAGTGGGGGTGGGGGCTGGGGCACGGATGTCGTGTGGCAATCGTGGTGTATCGGGCGCTGACGCTGTCCAGGCATGGCTGTCGTGGACGCCGCAAAGGAGTATGGCGTCCAGCACTTTATCTACGCGTCTGTCGACCACGACGACACGGTCGAGTCGGCCCCCGACAGGTGAGCCCCTCTCTTTCCCGTGTGGTCCGCCAGAGGCACTGACACACGCTGCAGCTTTGACCCCAAGCGCCATGTGGAGAAGCACCTCCGGGCCATCGGCCTGCCGTACACCGCGACGCGCGCAACCGACTTCATGGACAACTGGCTGCCGACCGAGTCGTACGTTCTCAAGTGCTACCGCACCATCCTGCTGCGCAAGACGTTCTACCGCGACCCGGACACCAAGCTGCAGCAGGTGTCGACGCGCGACGTGGGCCGCGCCGGCGCGCTCGCGCTGCACCAGACCGCGCGCGGGAGCACCAAGTATGTCAACCAGCACATCCGCCTCGCGGGCGACGCCAACTCGATGCCCGACGTCGCGCGCCTCTACAAAGATGTGCTCGGCGAGGAGGTCGGCGAGGTGTTTGGCCTCCTCGCGGCCGCGATCAAGGTGCTGGTCCCCAGCGTCGGACGGCTCGCAAAGGTAAGTACACTGAACAACGCTGCTGCGGCGCTGACGGATAGTTTTACGACCAGAAGGGGTTCACCCCGGTTGACATGAGCGCCAAGCCCCTCCCCGACATGGAAGACTTCCGGTCGTTCCTCAAGCGGTACAAGCGCGAGCGCGACGCAAAGTGACGACTGAGCCTGCCGCCCTCGCCGGCCCGAGCAGAGCGAGCAACATCCCAATCAATGCCATCAGCCCATCTCTCCGTCCTACTACCCCAGCGGTCAAGACTTCTGCGCTTGCAGAACCCCCGGCGAACGCGTATGTTTATATATCGATAATCTTTGGTGACAAGTGCAGAACGTACAAAGCCACAGTACACCGGAGGAGTAGGGCGGCCTGTACTGCCGCGTAGTGCAAGATGTACCGTATGAATATCAGCTACGAGTACGCTGTACATACGTGCAAGGTCGCAACGGCACAGTGGAGGTGTGCCTCTGAGAACGGTGCTACTGGCTCTGAAGAGGGCAACAGAAAAGGACAGAAATAACAGAAAATCGTCAGAAAATTATCGGAGCTGGCGCAGAGTGCGTCCGTAACCTACCGCAGCACCCCAGAACGCCCATGCTCGTCCGTGCTTGCTTACTAGCCTCAGCTACCGCCCTTATGTGCACCCCTGGCCCGGCGCACAACAGACCCAGAGCGCTTGCCGCTTGTTAGTCTCAATTCCGCCACAACCAACATCCAAGCAGCCGTTTGCGCCCGACTTGCCCTCGGCAATCTTAATACTTCCCCACCTCCAATACAGACTCTGAAATGCACAGGGCATGCCTCATAGCTAGCTGGCTTCGGTCTTGCCTACCATTCATGACAATACAAGAGACACGGGTCTCAGGCTGCCGGCCGGATGGCTGACGTGAAAAATATCCCTGGAGACATAGCTCAGTTGGGAGAGCGTACGACTGAAGTCTCAGTCCTTAATTCGTACGGTCGCCGGTTCGATCCCGGCTGGCTCCATTCCTTTTTCCCCTCGGCGCCTCTGCAGCGCTGCAGGGGAGGTCCAGCGGCCGAGGGGCAGGGACGCAGGGTGCGGCGCTCGCGTCGGGGAGCGAGGGTGCGGGGCTGCGTCGACGTCAGGACTGACGAGAGCGGAGGTGGGGAAAGGTGCACTGGACGGAGCTTGGCCGGGTGCGATACGTCGAAGTGAGTAGACCCTGTGTCGGTGACGACTGTGGCCTTCTGCCTGTGACGCGTACAGAACCTCGGTGTGGAGGGGTGCAGGGCCTGGAAGTCGATACCCCGTCAGGACGGCCGACACCGGCGTCTGACCTCTCCTCGCCACCACCTCGCTCCCGCCCGTTCGGAATTCAGCACTCGCTCGCCCCGCTAACAATGAAGAATGCTGCTATGTAAAATACATCCATTATGTCTAATTTTTTCTTTCAACGCCGTTAGGGGAGGACAACGTAATGCCTGAGGTTCTCGGGGATGGCGGAGAGGAGGCCCTTGGACTCGAGCCAGACGCGGGAGAAGAGGCGGGACTGGTACTTGTTGGCGCCGTCGGCGAGGACGGTGACGACAGTGGAGCCGGGACCCTTCTTCTTGGCGATCTGGGTGGCAGCGTAGACGTTGAGGGCGGACGAGGCACCGACGTAGAGACCCTCCTCGTCGAGGAGACGGTAGATCATCTTGATGGACTCGGCGTCGGGGACGTGAACGGCACCCGAGAGGAGCTCAAGGTCGGGCTTGAGGTTCTCGGTGACACGGCCCTGTCCGATACCCTCGGTGATGGAGCCGTTACCCTCACGGGCGAGCTTGCCGTTCTGGACAAGGTTGTAGAGGACCGATCCGGGCGGGTCGGCGAGGTACGACTCGACACGGCCGTCCGATTTCTCAACGAGGTAGCGGGTGATACCAGCGAGGGTGCCGCCGGTACCGGTAGCGCAGACAAAGGCGTCGAGCTTGCCGCCAGTCTGCTCCCAGATCTCGGGACCAGTCGAGACAATGTGAGCGTTACGGTTGGCAGTGTTGTCAAACTGGTTGGTCCAGACGGCGTTGTCGAGCGACTCGGCGTAGCGGCGGGCCTGGTGGTTGTAGTTCATCTCGTTGTCAAAGGCAACGGCAGGGACGGGGCGGACGTCGGCGCCGAGGAGACGGAGGAGGTCAATCTTCTCCTGCGACTGGGTGTCGGGCATGTAGATGACGCAGTTGTAGCCGCGAGCACGGCAGACGTGGGCGAGACCGATGCCGGTGTTGCCAGCGGTGCCCTCGACGACAGTTCCGCCGGGGCGGAGCTGGCCCTTCTCCTCGGCGTCCTTGACGAGGTAGAGAGCGGCACGGTCCTTGATCGAGCCACCGGGCGACATCATCTCGGCCTTGGCGAGGATGTTGGCGCCAGTCTCCTCGGAGAGGCGGCCGAGGCGGATCTGCGGTCAGTGTGGCTCTGGCTGGTGGGCGGTGGGCTATGCAGCGGGGCGTACGAAAACCGTGTAGCAAAGTCCTCACAAGAGTCCGTGCTCTGCATGTCGCTGCCACATGCCGCCTGAACGCGTCGCTCACACGCGATACTAACCAGAGGAGTGTTGCCGACAGCGCCGACAAAGCCGTCGACGACGCGGGAGCGGACCTCGGTCGCGAAGGCGCGACGCGAGTGCTGCTGGATAGGGCGGAGGACAGTACGCAGGACCGACATGATGGGGGGGGGGGTGGGATGAGTAAGGAGGAAAGAAAGAGAGATCGCTAGAGAAATACCACTTCGCGGTGGTAAGTGGACTACTGGAGATCGAGACAGCAAGCAAGCAGTTAGTCGTCAGCACACCACCTCGAGCAATGTTCCGAATCCGCCTTGGCCTTGTTATGAGCGATCACGCCAGCGGGCTGGCACTTTTTCGAGATTCCAAGCGCGGGGCCCTTTGTCGTCATTAGAGATCCACGCGACTTTCAAACCCCGGGTCCGGACCCGAAACGCGTATTAGACACCCCGCTTGTAATAAGAGTTCTAATCCCCACGGCGACTATTAGAAAAGAGGCGGACATGCCCCTCCTCTCCGCCTCTAGAAGGGCTATTAGAAAGAGGGTGGTAATAAAGCTCTAATCACAGGCCTCCCGTTAGAAAAAGGCGGACATCCACCCCTCTCCGCCTCGCTCTCGGATTTCGAGCAAACGGACCCGGCATCATTGGATCGTCTTCATGTCCTCTTCCTTGCTGTCCATTCCGTCCCCCACACCATCATGAGGCAGATTCGGGCCATACCAAGGCTCGTCCCTGCTCGCATGCCCCGGGGAATAGTCCCCGGGGCTCGGCTGCCGACTCTGGCCGCCGCCAAGGCCACACCTTCCCAACTTTCTTCCCCGTCTTCCTCGTCGCGCTGCGCTTCGGCGTCCTTGCTTTCTGCCCGCGGCTTTGCGTCCTCGACGCGTGCCGCTGCTGCCGAGGTTTACAAGAAGCGCACCGTCGACATGGAGCAGTACCCTCCCGAGCGTATCCGCAACCTCTCCATCATTGCCCACATCGACCACGGAAAGTCGACCCTCGCCGACCGTCTTCTTCAGGTTGGTTCACAACTTTGTCGCTCCTAACATGGCAGATGACAAACACCCTCCCTCCCGAGTCGTCCCCGCAGTTCCTAGACAAGCTCAAGGTCGAGCGCGAGCGCGGCATCACCGTCAAGGCGCAGACCGTTTCGATCCTCCACACCCACACCGATGGACAAAAGTACCTCATCAACCTCATCGACACCCCCGGTCACGTCGACTTTAGTTACGAGGTCTCGCGTTCGCTTGGCGCCTGTGAGGGTGGTCTTCTTCTCGTGGACTGCACACAGGGTATCCAGGCCCAGACTCTCTCGGTCTACCACCACGCTGTCGAGGCCGACCTCAAGCTCCTCCCCGTCATCAACAAGGTTGATCTGCCCCACGCGTACCCCGAAGAGACCTCGGACGAGATTGCTAGCTCCCTCGGCCTCCCTACAGAGGACCACATGATGATCTCGGCCAAGAGCGGTCTCGGCGTCGACGAGGTCCTCCGCCAGATCGTCAACGGCCTCCCCGCCCCCAAGTGGGAGGGTGACGACAAGCTCCGTGCTCTCGTCTTCGATACCTTGTGAGTTCCTTAAGGGGTGTTGCAGCTGACCTCCCAGCTACGACCGTTTCCGCGGCGTCGTATCCCTCATTCGTATCGTCTCCGGATCGATCAAGAAGGGTGACAAGGTCCGCTTCATTCAGGCTGGAAAGAAGTACGAGGTCCTCGAAGTCGGCATCTACAACCCTGAGGAGGTGGTTGTCGAGTCCCTCAAGGAGGGCCAGGTCGGCTACCTCGTGTCCAACATGAAGAACTCTGAGGAGGGTGGGTACGCCGTCTTCTCATATGGCTAACCTCACAGCTCATATTGGAGACACTGTCTGCCTTGTTGACAAGGCCGTCGACCCGCTCCCTGGCTTCAAGCCTATGAAGGCGATGGTATACGCAGGTATCTTCCCTATGGACGCGGGGGAGTTCCCGCAGCTCGAGGAGTCTATCAACCGTCTTACTCTCAACGACCGCAGTGTGTCTGTCGAGCGCGAGTCGTCAACCGCTCTCGGACAGGGCTTCCGTCTCGGCTTCCTCGGCACCCTCCACATGGACGTCTTCCGCCAGCGCCTCGAGGACGAGCACGACTCGAACGTTATTGTCACCGCCCCCACCGTGCCCTACAAGGTCGTTTACGTCGACGGCAGGGAGCAGTACATCTCTAACCCGTCCGAGTTCCCCGATGTCACCGACACCAAGTCTCGCGTCAAGCACGTCGAGGAGCCTATGGGTAAGCTTTGCCGCTGTTTGTCAAGCTCACCCCAGTCAACGCCACGATCTTCGTCCCCAACGAATACATTGGCGAGATGATGAACCTCTGCGCCAAGTACCGTGGTGTCCAGAACGAGTACAAGGTGCTCGAGGGCACCGACCGTGCAATTCTCCGCTACTCCCTCCCTCTCGCTGGTAAGCCGACGTGAGACGACCGCTGTAGCTGAACCCAGAAATCGTCACCGACTTCTTCTCTGACCTGAAGAGCGCGTCATCTGGATTTGCGTCGTTCGACTACGAGGAGGCCGGGTACGAAGAGTCCAAGCTCGTCAAGCTCAACATGCTGCTGAACGGCAAGCCCGTTGACGCGCTCGCGATGATTGTTCACCGCAGCGTCGCGCCGAACATTGGCAAGGCGTGGGTCAAGAAGCTCAAGGAGGTCCTTCCCCGCCAGCTGTTTGAACTCGCGATTCAGGCTGCCGTCGGCCACAAGGTCGTCGCGCGTGAGACGCTCTCGGCTATGCGCAAGGACGTCACCGCCGGTCTCTACGGAGGTGAGTGCGCGATAACTTGCAATGCTGACGCCAGGTCACTACGAACGCAAGCTAAAGCACCTCAACAAGCAGAAGGAGGGCAAGAAGCGTCTCAAGAGTCTGGCTGGTAACATCCAGATCCCCCAGACGGCCTTCTACGACGTCCTCTCCTCCCGCCCCAGGTCTTACACCACCTCGGCCCGCTGTTCTGCGTCGTCTGGTGACTGGCTTGCAAACCACCTGCCGCCTCTTCCTCCGTCCGACATGCCCACTTCTGAGCCCAGCTCGCTCGCCCGCTTGCCAAAGCACCACGTTGCGCCGTCGCAGCGCTCTGAGATCCTCTCCAAGATCCACCGCGCGTCGACGTCACGCAACCCTACTCCCTCGGGCGACCTCTTTGACGACTTTTCGCAGCTCTACCTCTCCAAGCCGTCGCCTTTGTTCTCCACTGCTGAGCTCCGCTCCATTGCGCGCGCGATGCACAAGTTTGACCGCCGCTCTCGGTTTCGCGTCAAGGAGGCCAACGAGCGTTTCGAGACCGTGGTGAACGCTCTCCGCGACGTTGTCGGCGACTCTCCCAAGGCGACCCGCGGGCTCGAGCTTGCCATCCTCGCTTCGTCCTCGCGCCAAACTCGCAGCTTCTCGCAGCGCGACCTGAGGACGGCCGAGGACACATTTTCCTCGCTTTTTCCGTCTGCTCCCCTTGACCCAGCCAGGAGGGAGCAGTACGCTCGTAGCCTGAACCACATCCTCTACCTGTGCGCCGCCTCGCATTCCCCCTCGAGGCTCAACTACTGGTGGAACAGGATGACTGGTGACGGAATCGAGATGAACAGCTGGGCATACCTTGCTCGCATCCTCGTGCAGGGCCTCATGATGCGGACCGACACCGCAGTCATTGAGCTCTCACGCTGGTTGCCAAAGGTGGCTCTTAACGACCCGGACAGCGCTGTTGTCCTGGCAAACTGCACGATGTGGCTCGCCGCGAGGGCGGGCGACTGGGACGTGGCGGCGGGGCTGTATGGCGTGTTGACTGCGCAGGAGGTGGACGTGTCGTTGTCAAACGTCTCATCCATGGTCCCCGACGAGCTTATCCCGCCGCTGGCCCGTCTCCGCCCGTCCCGTCTTACATTCGCCATGTTCGTCCATGCGGCATCCTACCGCGGCGATCTGGTGACTGCACTTACCGCCCTGCGGCAGATGCTGCAGGAGGGCCATGTCCCTGGAGTGGCAGAGTACGTTGCGCTCTTTCGTGGATTTGCCCGTTTTGGTGTTGTCCCCACCAAGCCCGCCGGCGACGCGACGGCCGTCTTTCCCCTGTGGCGCGACATTCCCGCCGAGCACACGGGCGGCATCGCTAACCCGTGGGGCGAGGAGACGGCTGGCGAGGATGCCGACGAGTATGTCGCTGCCCCCAAGTCCCGTGGCTCCAAGGCCGGCAAGTTTACGTCCAACTATGCGCCGTCCGCCGCGGCCATGTGGACGCAGGGCACGCTCGAGGAACTGTTCCACACGTTCTTGGACCTGCCGGCCACGAAGAAGGGCGGCATCGCCCCGCGCGCACCATCCGCAAACTCGGTGTACCTCACCCTGCTGGCGTTCGGACGCGTCACGAACGCTGAGGCCGCGGTTGTGCGCGCCGTCCTTGAGGCCTTGTCGCACAAGTTTGGCCCGGGGAACACCGAGGGATGGATCGGGTGGCACGAGGACAAGCGTATTGCCCGTGTTCGTGCCCGCGTCGGCGCTGCCCCGCTCGAGGACTAGACTCAGCCTGGCCAAGTCGTGTTCTTGTTCCCTCCTCCACTCTGCTTTCTAGCAATGTCTCTCATATAAGATACCCTGCATACATATAACTGCGCCGTCTGCACACATCTCATCCCGCGCTCTACTCGTCGTCCGAGACGACCTCGTCGTCGTAAGCCTCCTTTGTGATACGGTAGATGTAGGACGGGGGGTGGTCGCCACTGGGGTTGTTAGCAGAGTTCTGCGGGAGAAGCACCTTCCAACTCACACATTGGTAACGTAGAGGTTGATGAGCTCGGGGCGGAGGTAGTCGTAGTGGGGGTCAACGACCGCGACACCCTCGTATCCGCCGCCGCCGCCGTTGTGGTCGTAGCCAATGACGGGTCCGGGGCCCTGGAAGTCGAGCGCGTCAAAGCCGCCGTCGAGGTTCCAGCTGGGGGCAAACTTGAACTGACCGGTGGTGACGACGACGGGCTTGGCATGGGTGCGGGCCGCGAGGGCGCACGAGAGCGAGCCGGCGAGGGCAATGAGACCACCGTTGGCCGACACGGAGTGGGCGCCAAAGATGACCTTTGTGACACGGGGCATGACGGCGTGCAAGCTCGAGTCGGGGATGAGGAGGGTGGGGATGCCGTGGTTGGCGAGGGCGGCCGCCATGGGCTGGCCAAGGAACGAAGGGGCCGACTCGAGAACAATAACAGTAAACTTGCGGTCGCGGAAGGCCGACTTGAGGAACGCCTCGACAGTGCGCGAGTGGCCGAGAGTGAGGATAACCTCGGACGAGTGGATGTGCTCCTTTGCGCCGCGGGCAACGTCCTCATGAGTGGTCTCGAGCTCGTTGACGACCTCGTCAATGGCCTGGATAAGCACGGGCTTGAGCTTGGCCGCCTGCCTCTCAAATTCGCGCTCGAGCTCACGCGTCTTGCCGCCGAAATCAATCAAGTTGGACGAGCCACTCCTCTCCATCTGGTCGCGCACGTGCCTCGCCGCCACGAAGTCGGAGAGGCGGAGCTGCTTGGGCGCCGCCTCGTCAAAGTAGCCTGTGGGGGTGTAGCTGCCGCTGCCGCCACCGCTTGTAGTCGGCGAGCCACCAGAGGGCGTCGGGGGCTGCGAAACGTGCGCAATCATCGCGGCGCTGTACTCCTCGTTGATCAGCTTGATGATCCTCCGGATAATGTTGCCGCTCGACAGCTCCTTCGGGTTCGCGAGGTGCAGCTGCTCGGCCACATTGCGCAGGATACGGATCAGGTCATTGATGGTCGAGAACTTGGCCGTCTTGACAACGTTCTGCACCAGTGTTGCGGTTGCGAGCGCGACATTGCGCGAGCCGATGATTTGGCTGCCGTTAGTGGGTCAACAGTCCTAGTGGAGCGAAACCTACCGGCGGCGCAAGCGAACAGTAAGGGCGTCGACAAGCCTTGCGATCGGGTCAACCTTCTGCGCAGAGTCAGTATGAGCCTACTAGACACTTTGGGGAGGGGGAGGGAGTACCTGGTCCATGACCACGGGTTCAGGTGTTTCCACGCCGACAGTTGCCTGTTTGGTTTTCGCCTCCTTGGGCTGCTGCTCCTCCTGCGCGACAGAGTTCTCCTTCAGAGGCGACGACTTGCGGCCTTCAACAGTCTTCTTGTGGTGCGCGGCGGCCGGGGTCTTCTCCTTCTCCTTCTCCTTCTGCTTCTCGTAGGCCTTGGCCGCCTCCTTCACGTCCGTCTTTGCGTCCTTCTTCGCGTCCGCCTTGACAGGGACCGTGTCCGATTTGGCGGACACCGCACCATGCTTCATTGGAGACGCCGCAGGCGTTACAGGAACCAAGACCGGCGCCGCCGCGGTCTTGGCAGTAGCGGCGGGCACAGGAACTGGCGCGTCCACTTTCTTCGGCGACACGGGCGTCTGAGCGCGCACCTGAACCGCAGGGGCAGCAGTCGCCTTGACAGTGGCCTTGGTAGGTGTAGGCGAGCCCTCAGAAGCCGGAGTGCCCGCGCGCGAGGGCGTCTTGGGAGGAGAGGGTGTCTTGGTCTTGGTCTTGCTCTTCGGCGAAGGGGAAGGCTTGACGGGGGATTTGGTCTTGCTCACTTGAACTGCCTCGGCGGCCATTTTTGGGAGGGTTTCGGAGTGTTGCGAGGGATATAAAGTCGTGGGGTTGTAGAGAGTGGTGTGGGAGTGACGAGCAGGCGGCTCTGTGTGCTGCTGTGTTTGGTGCTGTAGATTGTTGTCGGGGAGGAGGAGCGTGATCAGTGCTCTGGTGGCCGTCGCTTTTGTGTAACTCGAACTTGGAACTTGGACATTGATGGCGAGAAACGGGGCACGTGACCTCGAGTTTTCTATTTGGGTATTACTAGCCTGTAAATCTAAATGGATTACAAGGCGGATATGCTTCCGCTAGTCGGCACCAACATGACCAATGCGTCATCGACCACAGCACACACGAGAGCCCTCATCGCGTTATCGTGCTTGCTCGCTATCTATTGATCACTCCATCCCACCACAATGGCCTCGACATCGCAGATTGGTGAGCTTCAGAGCTCCTGTTACTGAGCTGACGGCAGGCCCGATACCGCAGCAGTACGCCGCGGCGGCGACAGTGCCGCTCATCAAGTCTCCCTCCCTCTGGCTCCCGCCGCCTGTAGGTCTCTCCGTCTCCTGCCGGTTTGTCTAACGTCAGGTCGAGCTGCCGAACGATATCCACCCGCTCCCTGAGGATATTACCGCCTACGTGCGTATTAATTACCTAGTTGCATAACCTTCCATTGGTCTGACTGGTCCCAGTTCGTCTATCCCTTCACGCTCGAGCAGCACGTCGTCTCGCTCGTGCCCCCGCCGCACCTCGCCATTGCCGAGCGGCGCGCCCGACTCGCTGCCGTCCTGCACGCGCGCGAAGTCGCAGAGGAGCAGAAGGAAAAGGCAGCGCTTCACCGCGTTGCGCCGGGATACAACCCCCAGAGCGTCCTCCTCCCGACGTCCTCGGCCGCGGCTGCCGGTTCCGCAGGCGCACCGCCCAGCCCCGAGAAGACGGGCCCGCCAGACCCCATGGACGAGCTCGTCGCGCAGCTCGAGGCGATGGAGCAGGGAAAGTAGGACGGCGACAGGTTGTACAGTAATGCATAGGTAGCAGCGGGCGTTGTCGTTGTGCTCACCACATGGCCGGCACGGGCACGGGCATCCATGCTCCGAACCCACTTTCATCTGACACAGGCGAAGGGCGTCACTGATCACCGAACGGGGACGGATCTCTGCAAGTGGAACTGACCTGCAGGGCACCACCTCCGAGACGAGTCGTCCCTCGCGCATCACAACGTAGCATCTTCGTTTCCGCCGTCCGCTACATCATCAATCGTCCTCCCCTTCTAACGCAGCTCCGCAACGCTTGCGATGCGAATACACCACCAGGAGCATAAACATCAGCGGCCACTTAGCTCAGTTGGTTAGAGCGTATGCTTAACAGTCGAAGACTCTTACGCATAAGGTCGGCGGTTCGACCCCGCCAGAGGTCACAGACGCGAGTATGAAAGTGCGAGCATCTCTTTTGCTTTTGCATGTCACTGCAGACGATGCTGTCATACCGCATCCTGCCTGTCCCGATGGAATGGCTGTGAAATAGCAGTCAATGGAGCGCTGTGGCTGGAGTGTTGCAGTCTTGATTCTCACTTCAACTGCTGCGGCTCGTGCTCAATTGCTCAGGAGGCCGAGTGGCATACCCTGCTGGATGTCAGCGTTCATAAGACGCTGTCCGAACCCGCGGGATCTGCTCCTTCGTGCACGTGCCCGCCTCCCGGACTGCCTTCCACCTCTGCGACCGCTCGATGGACGCATAGGGCTTCACACACAGCAAGCGGCCCATGGTCCCCCGCTCTCCTCTGCCAATGCCGACGGGACCTGACGACTCTTCCGCGCGGCTAAGTGAGCGAGAGATCACTATACAGGCTTGAAGGCTGGAAGTTCAGTCGGTTCAGTTCATGAATGGCATAAGCAGCAAGTACTTTTACGGACGTGAGGAATTACGACAGGAGAGACTAGACTACGACATGAGGTTGATGAGGCCAAGCTCCCTGCTGTCAGTTGGGAGATTATGAACATCGAACTCACTCCTTGACCTGGTCGCCGACGAGCATCTCGCCGTACACCTTCTGGGGGCCGAAGCGGTCCTCGGCGCGCTTGCGCAGCTCGGGCATGGGCGCGAGGTGGAAGTCGGGTGTAAGGTGCCAGAACTGGCAGTGTCAGCAGCAGGACGCGGTTGGTACGCACGAAGGTGGATGAGATGCGGATGAGGGGGCGGCCGGGGAACTCCTTCTTCCTGCGCTCCATAGCCTGCGATTTAGTAGTGGAATAGCAAAGGAATCCGACCTAACTCACGTCAAGAGTCGCCTGGTTGCACACCACCTCGTGGAACCCAGCTGAAGGATCAGTAAGTCAAACTAATGGAGATCCTACCCTTGATCAGGCCGCCCGTGAGCCACTCGAGCTGCTTGCCCGCCTGCACGAGGAGGCAGCCATCGGGGACGCGCGCGGGGATGCGCTTGCCGGTGTTGCGGGCCCAGATGTTCACTGCCAGTTAGCCGATTGTTCTCAGTTCGACTTAACTCACGGCCAGGGTAGCGCGAGCGGCCGTGAATGGTCAGGAAGTTGAGATCAGTGTGGAAGCCGGCGTAGATACTGCGAGTTCAGTGGGACGCCAGTTTGCTAAACTCACGAGTCGAGCTGGCCGTACTTGACGAGGTCGGTCGCAGTAGGAGCGAGAAGGTGCGTTCTGGAAAGCTTAGCGGGATAGTCAAGGCAGCCTGTAGCACTCACCCGTACTTTCCAGCATCAAGGAAGGTGTTCTCGTCCAGTCCGAGGCCAACGGCAACCATGCGCGCGACGCCCTCGACGCTGTTGTCAACTACCTTGCAACTACAGTGAAGCTCACCCCTGCTTAATGTTGCCGCCCCACTCGGCGATACGCTCCTCCCACGTGTCCTTGAAGGCCTCGGGGACGACGTTGGGTGCGGTCGAGTACGGGAACTTGGACTCGTACGGGGGGCGCTCCGTCATGCGGTGGAAGAAGCTGGGGTCAGTAACAGTTGCCTGTCTGAAATCCGTTGGCTGGACGTACCGGCACTTGGGGTCAGCGGGGTGGCCGCTGAGGTCCAGCGGGCGCTCCTCGGGGGCGAGGTTGGCGATGACGGCAAGACACTCGTCGTCGCGGCCGCACTTGGGCTTCTCGGTGTTCTCGAGGGTGGTGCCCTGGTGGACGTCAGCACGAGCTATCGCCCATACTATCTAGAAGCTCGAACTCACGACCTGGTAGCCGAGCTCCGGGCGCTCATCCTTCTGGAGGACCTCGTCAGGGAGGGCAAAGTAGTCCTCGAACAGGTCCAGGAAACGGTCGTTGGCGGCGGCGGAGGCGCGCGAGTCCTTGACCACGAGGGCGCCGGTGAGGATGAGCGACTCGGCAGCCTTGCGGGCCTCGTCGAGCGCAGCGGGCGACGTGGGGTCGGCAAGGAAGAGGTCGAGGTCGACGAGCGTGGGGGCCATTTTTCTGCTTTGTGAAATGTGAGTGTGGGGTGGGTGATGGGAATGGACGAAAGAAAGAAGCGAGCAGCGTGGTGTCGGCTGGACGTTATTTATTCATTGTTATTGTTATCAGGGGCCATGTGCTGCCAGGCTGCCCCGCATTTCGACTACTTTGATTTCCAGCGTGGGTCAGCTGGTGCAGCCAGTGGCAGTCGCTTAATTGCCAAGACTCTCCGCAGGTCCCCGCTCGTGAGTGGGCTACTTCTGCAGTTCCAACCGTCAGCTGGCGCTTGGGGATGCAGTCCTCGTGGCTCCACGGCTGCTCCTGCACATGCTGCACATGGTCACATTCCCGAGGCCGATCACGTCGGAGCCCATATCAGCCGTGTCTGGTGCACTTGGCACGCTGCGCTCGGTGATCGGCGACTCGCCCAGGTCACCGTTGAGCTCGTTCTAACCCCGGGCCTGTTCTTCATAGAGATGTCCTTTCTGCACGAAACGACGCGTCTGCTGGATGCATGACCACAACGCACGCAGAATCAAGACAGAAACAAGTCAGTCGAGAGACGCGATGAGAGCCATGAACCCCCCAAGGACTGCACCGCCAAAAGTGGAGGCGCGTGCTGCCAACTATTTGCTTCCGCTTTGTGACTGTGGACTTGTCAGTCGAGAGCACGTCGCGGGCAAGAGGCCATGATCTCACCGACAAGACAATCGACTGCACTCCTCCAACCTCCCCCCCTCTCCACACGCCCACAATGTCCAACCTCTCCGACGACACCCTCCGAAAGGTAACCCGAGCCAATCGTCTCTTTGCTGACATCCAGATCCTCCAGCAGATCCAGCAGCAGGCGATTACCAGCCAGCGCGAGCTGTCCCTCGTCCGCGCCCAGATTGGCAACAAGGAGAAGGAGCGCAGGATCCTCCAGCTCACCATGCGCGAGCTCGACGCGATCCCCGCTGCCGAGGACAAGATGTACCGCGGTGTCGGCAAGATGTGAGTCCACTCCATGTCGACCGTCGCGCGTGTTGAGGTCGTGGCTCGGAACGACGTGGAGGATCATGGCCGCGCTCGGACGCTGGGTGTCGCACATTAGGACGTGAGGCGGGCAGCGTGCGAAGCGGCGTAGTTCTGCTGAGCGACAGCTGCTGCCACCTTCTTTCGCAACGGCTAGCTGTCAGGCGGCGCTCGGCTGGTGCTGGAGCCAGAGCTGCTGCAGTATGCGGCTCCTCGCCGATCGCCGCGCCGCCCAGCAACAACGATCACGCGCGGAGCAAGAGCGCGCATGTTGTCTAATCAACGCCGCCGTAGCCGCGCCTCAGCTGCATAATTACAGAAGCGATTCAGCTGGTGGTAGTGTGTGTGCCTGGTGTGTTTGCTGCGCGTGCACCAGCTTGAGGACTTGCGTCCGCGGAGCGCGCTCGAGCCCGTCGTCGAGAATCCACACCTGTCTGAGCGCTCCGCCCCTCCTCATCTCTCTCCCCGCACTCCAACTTTGCCACGCGTAATGACCATAAAGGCTGACAGCAGGTTCATCGAGCAGCCCCGCGCGACCGTCAGCTCGCGGAATAAGGCACAGGAGGCCTCGCTCGGCGAGGACGTCGAGAACCTTACCAAGAAGGCCAAGTACTTTGAGAAGAAGATGGAGGAGGCCAACGGCCAGCTGCGCGATATTGTGAGTCCCAGCTGTTCTGACTTTGATTGTTGACAACAGTTCCGCGCCCAGCAGCGCGAGCAGCAGCAGTAAGGACGCAGGACGCGTTCCTCACCTCGCGCGCATCGCACTGCGCATCACGTTCGCACGACGCGTGGTCGTGAGCGCGCTCCCCACATACCCCGACCATGGCATACCCCGCGCACGCGTCGTGCGGACGTTCCGCCGGCGTCGCAGCAGCTGTCTGCTGCCCATCTCATGTACTGCCCGCACTGTGATCTCTGATCACACACCCTCCAACCCGCCGCACACATATCACCACCTCGTAGTATCCTCTCACGCTCAGATGCATGGGACCAATGTAATTACACTACCCTGCTACTTTTACGTGCCCTCGACTTTATCCTATAAGCTGCAGAGGGGCGATTTTAAGCGCCGAGGCGCATGACTGGAAGGGTTAGTGACTGAAGAGTAGAGTAGTGGTTGTGACTCACTGGCGTTGATGAGGTCACCACCCTCGGCAGCGAGGGCCTCGCGGGCAGCCTCCTCGGTGCAGCCGGTCTGGGCAACAACGAGCTTGACGTCCTCGTCCTGGACGGCGCCGGTGGCGACGGCAGCCTTCTTCTCGCCGGCCTCGGGGGCCCTGGGAATGTTAGAGGTTGTTGTCCGGGGGGAAGAAGAAGCCGGCAGGTTAAAAGTGACTTTTTTTCCTGCCTTTTTCTTCTTCTTTTCCATTCTTTTTTTTTCTTCAACATCGAACGCCATCTCGCGCGCATGCAATCTACTCACTCGTCACCGCCCATGAGCTCCTCAAGGGACTGGGGGACACCGTCCTTGAAACCGCCCTGGGCGTGGGCGGCCTGGGCGGCCTGGGTGGAAGCGAGGAGCTGCTGCTGGGCGTTGATCTGGGCAGCCGAGTTGGGGTCCTCAACCTTGGCCTCGCCGAAGACAATGTAGCAGTCACCACCGGGGGCCTTGTAGACCTCGGGGTCGGCGACGACAAGAAGGACGTTCTTGGGGCGGCGAAGGGTGACGCGCTGGATGCCGTGGACCTTCTTGAGGCCGAGACCCTCGAGCTGCTTGCGAGCCTTGCGCTCGGGGCGCGAGTGGATCTCGACGGTGACGCCGGAGCCGGCGGTGTCGTCAAGGGAGAGGTTCTCGAGCTGGGCGTCGACGGCGGTCATTGTGATGTGATTGGATTGAAGGGAGGGAGGAAGAGGAAGAGTGGTGGTGAGTAGTGATGTTGAGCTGCAAGGGTCCGGCGGCGTGCAGCGAGCAAGCAGCGTGTAGCACCACACCACACCAAACGAGCGAGAGAGTGCGACTGGGCTGGCGGGGCAGTGGTTGGCTGGCGGCCCCTGGCTGGCTGGCTGGCTGGCTGCTGGCAGCGGTCCTGGGTGGGTGGGGGTCGGTCCTGGCTGTGACTTCTTTGCTTCCAAGGTATTCCAGCCAGGCCAGTTTATTACGCACCCGCAAAGTACTTTGACACGTGTAGAGTACATATTACCTCGAACCGGGAGCAATTATATCAAACCAGGGTCGTGTGGGTTTCACGTGTTTTATCAAGCAGATCAGACTCGAGTCCCCCAGGACTTCGGCATCCTCCTCATCCTATGACGTAGTTTGCATCGTTTCTAGGTGGCAGCGCACCCGAGACACGGGCCCATGTGGGCATCTCTTACAGTTGTACAGTTGCACAGTTGTACGGCGTACAATGTTGTTAATGTGATTCCCAAACCTCTCGTACATTGACCCCCCAGTTTCAGCGTCTCTCTCGCCCACTTTCCGCAGCCAGCAGCATCGCGGTTTCGAGCCCATGGGTAGCGATCTCGACGCTTTCAGGTAATGGGCCTAATCGGTAGGGGGTCTATTAAAATGATGAGGTAAATGAAGAGACTGCGAATGCTCTTGAGCTTGATTACCAGACTGGCTCTTTTTTTTTCTTATTCCCCCGCCCAAGCGCCGCTCTCCCATGTACCCACATTTTCAGCTCTACGCGACACGATCACACATCTCATCCCCTCATCTGTACACTACTCTCTACTTTCCAAGATCGCGTTATTGAGCTCGGGCGATCTGTGGCACCAAGCAACTGGAGGGATCAACATTTCGCGATCGCTCGCCCGGAGCCTGGACATTCCGCCACTCTGCACTGCCCCACCGGCAACTACGTCACTCGCCTCTACCCGCGCCGGCCTGTGCGCACATTGGGCATTGTACGAGACCCCCGGTCCACATATACACCACTGACGCAGTTTCATCTTCGCCTTTACCACCTACTCCTCCACAGACACACTCCCCACAATGCCAGTTTCGCTCGTCACGAACGCTGTGCGTGCCGGCGTTGACGCGCACCGCGACTACCACGCCCCGGACGGCCCGTCTCCCCTAACGCGTTCTCTCCGCATGCCGCAGAAGAGCGGCCTGTACGGCATCGTCTACGACATGGTCACCCTCGCCGAGCGCGGAGTCGAGCGCCTCAAGGAGGATGCCACCCAGGTTCACCAGGGCTCTGGCAGCAGCACGAACCGCCTTTTCAGCAGTGGGAACGGCAGCGGCAGCAGCTGCCGCAGCCATAACCGCGCCCCATCGCTCTCGATGCTCTCCACCTCGAGCGTCTCGCGCACTTCCTCGACAGTCTCATCCCCCATTTCTCCCATCTCCAGCTCATACTCTTCCTCCTCCACTTCCCCTTCCTCTCGACGCCACTCGGCTGCCTGGCCCTCGACATCCCGCTCCTACTCCAACTCCAACTCCAACTCCAACTCCACACAGCTCTCTGGCATGCCCCCGCCTCCCGGATCGCGCGCGTACACCTACCGCCACCTCCCGACGCAAGTCTACCTGGACGTTCCCCTCCTCCCCGAGCCAGCACCCTTCCCCAGTCGTTCCCCGCCGCGCTCCTCCGGCCACAGCCACGGCCGCCACAGCGCGGAGCGCGAGCGCATGCAGCGCCGCTCGGCGGACGAGAACAGCGTCCGCCGTGATGAGAACAGCAGCAGGCGCGAGTACCCCACCAGCAGCAGCGCTGACGACGGCACTCCGTCCTCCTCGTCGCGCACGCGCTCCCGCCGCACTCGCACGCGCATCGACCGCCTCCGCGAGCGCCTTAACAGCCACAGCGAGCGGGACAGCGACACGCTGTCGATCCGCACCGCTGCTCCAGCATACGAGGATGACCGCGGTATCATCGTTGCCGTCCCCACCGCCGTCGAGCTGTACGAGGACCAGATCGACCCGCCACCGCCCTACCCCKGYCCGCYYMTMGCGGGCGCAGCTGCCGAACGGGAGGTGGCGGCCGTCAGGGCCGTTGCTGGTGCTGCCGCTGTGGCGCCGGGGCGATCAGCATCAGCTTCGGGATCCACTGGCTCGAGGGGCTCGAGGGCTCCGAACGGAAGCTCACGCGGATCGCGCGCCAGGAGGTAAAACAACAAAAGATGTGATATCAGACGGAGGTCCAGGACGACCATGAACCCGAGATCGAGGGTCGCTAGAAGGAGGACGCGGGTTGGAGGAAAGCTGTAAACCGGAGGGGCCACAGCGAGGCGAGGTGAGGTTCTGGAGTAGGGTCGGCCATGGCGGCGGTGCAGCGCACACACGCGATACGCAGCACCTCGTTTTCTCCCTCTTCTCGGCCCCCATTTCCAGTCCATTGTCCGCGTACCTGCCCTGTTTTGTACACCCATGCATGTTACTAGTAGTATTTTGCCGTGGCAGAGGTCCCCCAGCTTGTGGGGGATTGGAGACCCCATGATGAAGATATGAGGTCAACACGCGACACACGGTCCGCGCGCCAATCATGCCACTGTTTGTTGCAGGCTTGTTTTGCACTTTTATACATGGTACTGCTGAACAGCAGCGCGGTCCTGGCCGCGCCGCAAACTACTTATGTATGGTATGTACTGTACGCTACATGCCGCCGGCGACCTCCTCGTTCTCCCCCTCTGCCTCTCTCGCTGTCGGTCCGCTGGGCAGCTCCGCTCTTGTTCTCTCTCCCCGTTCTCTCTACCAGACCACCTGTCGTCTCTGGCTCCTCTTTCCCTTCCGCTTGCACAAGTTGCGCGGTGCTCCGTCTCGAGCTGCAGAGGTGCGAGCGGTCATTCAGCAGCTGTCGCTGCCGTCCGTACCGTCCGTGTTTAGCACGCTCGCCTCCACGCCCTCCATGTCGCGCATCTCGTCCTCAGTGTCGTTGCTGCCCGTTGTGGGCGGGGCAGGCGATATGCGGGCTGGTACGGCAGTCGCAGGTGCAGCTGTAGGTGCCAGTGCAGCTGACCGGGCCGGTGCGGAGCTCGGCACCGACGCTGCAGCCGCAGGTGTGGCCAGCGCTGCTGCTGCTTGCACCGCACGTGCCGCCATCACCCCAGACATAGGAGGCTGCTGGGCCGCCTGTGGCGGAGCCACTTGTGGCTGTGGGGCCTGTGGAGCGGGAGGACGCGCCGGGACTGGGGGCAGCGGTGGCGGAGCGTGTTGCGCAGCAGCTGACGGCGCGGGGCCAGCTGCGACCGCCACTACAGGACGAGCAAGTCCAGGGGCGAGCACCGCAGCCGTGACGGCGGGCTGGGCTGCGACATGGCCCGGTGCCGGAATCGGAACACGAGGAGGCAGGAGAGGGGCGGGGGAAGGATGGGCACCGGTGCGGTTTGCCCCGGCCGGCATGGCAAGCTGTGCAGGTCGTGACCGCGCGGCGATGATAGCTCCAAATTCGCGCTTATCCAGTGCGAACTGGCGTCAGTTTTGTTGTGCACTGAGTAACTTACATCTGCCTGTATGTCGAGCGCTGGGGGGATGGGCATGCCGAATGGGTTCGCCTTGATTGCGTCGAGGAGCGCAGACGTCGTTCCGCTGAGTCGGGTCGACGCGCGCGTTTGCTGTCGAGCCGGGCGCGCGGCACGCTTCGGCGACGGTGTGTCGACGCGCGCTTCCTCGCGCCGGCGGGCCGCTTCGAGGAGCATGGGCACCGGGGTTGCGGGCTTGGGTGGTGTGGCCGGCGTGGCGGGCTTTGGCGGCTTGGCGATCTTGGGCGTCACTTGTTTGGGTGTCGCTGCTGACGGGGTCGCCGGCTTGGGCGTCGAGCTTGTGCGCAGGATGACTCGAGGACGCACTGCCGGTGCGGGCGGTGTCGGTGTCGGTGTCGGTGTCGGTGTCGGTGTCGGTGTCGGTGTCGGTGTCGGTGTAATGGGTGCGATGAGACGTATGCGCAACTTGGGTATCGGGGTCGGGGCAGCGCGCACAGGTTCGGGTTCAGGCTCATAGTCGTCCGGCGAGCTGGGTGGGGACGACTCAAGGTCGCTGAGACTCGAGGGCGAGGACGGCGTCGGGGACACTTCACGAGTACGCTTTGAGCGACGCGCGGGACCAGCAGTCGAAGGCGGCTTGGGGGCCTGATACGGCTGCCGGCGTGACGACGTGGTCGGGACCGTCTCCTGGCTGTGGTTTGACTTTGCCAAGCGGCCGCGCTTGCGAGGCAGGTCATCCTCCGCTGGGGTCGTTGCGCGCCTGGACTGCGGGGGCGACGCTGATGATGCCAGCGACGGAGACGACATGTGGGTCGAATCGAGCAGTCGCTGTCTGGGGGGTTAGCTTGTGTCACTTTGATGTCAATCCCACTTTTTCTGATCGTGTGCGCCAGGGAGCAGCTGGTCGTATCGCTTCAACAGCTCTACACCCTCGCGTACAAGCCGGCGACGAAGCCAGTCGATGCCAACAACGTCAAGCTTACGCCTTCCACGCGCCCACGCGTTGTTCGGCTCTGCGCGGGCGAGGACATTGTTCACTACGGTGTTCCACTGCGCAGGCTGAAGCGTGCGCAGCAAGTCGATGCGCGCACTCATCTTGTGCCGCATAAACTTGAGCTGGTCAATCTCGCGGATCCGCTGACGGCGCTCAAACGCCTCCATCTTGCGGTGAACGCCTTCGTAGAAGGTGTTGGAAGTGTCATCAAGCAGCTGAGAGTTAGAAGCGACAGGTGTTAGAAGCGACAACCTGTCCAAACTCACCTGGCTGCCGACGACGCCGTGGCGTAGACGCTTGTTCGGGCTCCGATTCGGCCCAGCCGTGAGCTCCTCGCGCGCTTCCATCTTGTCGTCCTCGCCTGCCTTGACAAGCACCCACGACGGAGTTTCGATGAGGCTGTGCTGCCCCGCACTTGGCGGATCGACCTCCATCTTCACCGGCTCCGATGAAGATGCCGCCGGCTGTTCCTCGTCGGCGAGGAATGCCTGCGGGCGGAGGAGATCAAGCGAAAGTGTGGTGATGCGTATCGGGAGGCTGTCCGGCGGGTTCGAGCCGATGTCGCCTGCATGTCAGCAGCTCGCAACAGGAGAAAGTCGGTAGTTCACTTACCGAAACGCTCGAGCCAGTCCACGATCATTTCCTCGAGCTCGCGTACCGCCTCGGCTCCCGCGCCGGCTGCGCGCCGGATCCTCGCGGGGAGAACGCGGCGCTCAGGCTCGGCGCGGCCCTTGCCCTTTGGCGGCTTTGGTGCAGCGGAGGTTGGTGTGTACGAGTCGGGGGCGGGTGACGGCGCAACCTCGGACAGGCACCCGGGGGTGAGTGGCGACGAGGCTGGCGGCGAGGCCAGGTTGATGACGACCGGCTGCAGCGGTACTGGAGGAACTGCAGGGCGTGGTGCGTGGCGTGTGTGTTGTTGCTGTGGTGTCTCTAGGGGTTGCTGATGAGGAGGTGGTGCCGGGGAGGATAATGATGACGATGCAGAGAGAACAGGCAATGCTGGTGTAGGTGATGGAGGAGTTGGTGCTGATGTTGATATTGTTGTAGTTGTAGTTGCACTCGGCTGTGTGTGTGACGTTGAAGCTTGTGCGTCTGGCGCAGGTGACGTTGCTCCCGGAGGTGGTGGGGAGGGTGGAGGATGGTCTTCGGAGGAGGACACGGACGCGCCCATCTGCTTCGTAGGCGAGGTAGACGCAATCAAGGACGGGGTCGGCACGAACAGCTTCGACGACACCGGCGTTGCGGTGTGCACGGGCACGTACTCGACGAATCCGTCCACCGACAGTCTCGAGCGGTGTCGGGGTGACGATGGCGGCGGAGGCGTCTTGTCCTTTGGGGCCTTGTCCTTTGGGGTCCTATCCTTTGCCTTGTCACTCTTGCGCTCTGTTGTGCGATCGTCCTCGACTTTGGACGCGCGTGGGGAGACGCCCGGTCCGGCGTTCCGCACATTGCTGGTCGGCGACGGGTGGACTGCTGCCGCAGCGGAGCCGGTGGGCGTAACGACACGCGTGAAGCCGAAGCGCAGTAACCCGCCTCCGTTAGACGCAGTAGTGTCGCTATTGCTTGCCCCACGGGCCCGGCCCGGTGCGCGCCCTCCTCGACGTGCAGGCGGCGGTTGTCCGAGGCCGAGACCGCTTGGAGACGGGGATGGTAACGGCGGGTTGAGGATAGCGTTGAGACCAGCGTTTGACGTGAGCGGCGGGGAGACAGTCGGGTCTGCCGTCGGTGTTGCCGGTGGAAGGAGTGAGCCCAGCGCCGAAGGTGACGCCGCTGGGAGGGCGCGGGCGGCGCGCGAGTATCGGGGTGACGGATCGGCGACGCGGACATGCGCTGATCCGCTCGCACTCGCAGTCGCGCCTGAACTGCTGCCCACCGCGCGATCCATCTGCGGACTCGCACCCGTGCTCCTGTCCCTGCTGTTGTCGGCGCCTTCGGCAATGGCTGTGCCGCTACCGGAACCCCTGCTCGATGGCCGGCGCGTCGTGCTCGGTTCTGTCACAGTCTTTGACTCCCGTGTCGTCCCGCCGCTTCCAGCGGCTCCAGCGGTGTGTGGGCCGGCGCCCGGCGTGTCTACGCGCGGGTGCATGGCCCAAGATGTGCGTGGATGGAGCGGTATGGGGAGAGGGGTGTGTTTGTTGTGGTGGTAAGGTGTGAGGAGAGGCCTCGGCGCGCTTTGCGCATGGGCGACCAGGACGAGGACGGCTGGGCTGCGGCGCCGTGCAGTCAGAGCGGGCCGTTGGACAGGCGCCGCCAGGGTTCGTTGTGTGACCCGTCTACCAAAGCCCAATTTGGGTGGTCACTTTTCCATATTGACTGGGTGGGCTTGAACCCCCCAGGCAGGCTTGCGGCCAGCCATGTCTGTCTCCAGCTCTCCAGCTCCAGACGCTCATCCTCGTCCTCGGGAGTGCATGCATTGTTCTATCGAATCCACATGCATATCTCTCCACTGCATCGTGTGTCTCATCGTTTCATTCACCACGTTTATTTATGCGCACTATAAAGCAGGGCTACAATACTTTCGAGTTTGAGCTTTCGGCGAGCTCTCCTCTGCCATCGTGTATCTCCTCTGGCTTCAAACCGCTCGCTTCGTTGTCTTGCTCTTTAGCTGCTTCGTTCACTTGGGAGGCTTGGGCTCCGCAGAGCCGGCACCCTTGCTGTCGTCGTCCTTCTTGCCAGGGACAGTGTCCGGCGCGAGAGGAGTAGACTTGAACATCGGGGTGCGCTTCAAGCCGGGGAGGCTGGGCGTTCCAGTACGCGAAATGGCAGGAGTGGTGAGGACCGGAGTGCGGGCGACACCCGGTGCCGAAGGCGGCTGGCGGCGGGCCCGCTCCACGGCCAGTGCCTCCGTCAGGAGGCTGGGGTGGAGTGGCGCGGGGGAGGCCACAGGCATGGTGTTGATAGTCAGGGTATGGGACGCCGGCACAGCGGTTCCCTCGGTATGCACACCCATATCTGGGGCGACCGCGCCGACTTCCTCGGGCTGGAGAGGGGGAGGGAGCTTGAGGGTGGGGCCGGGCGGCACGGTGGGGCCGGCAGGCTTGGGCGGCGAAGGAGGACGCTGGTCGGGTACGGTGGAGGCAGCAGGCGTCGTCGGAGTTGCTTCACGGGCCTTGCCGGGCTGCGACTTGGGGCGAGTGAGGCTGAACTTGGGCATAGTAGGAAGACGGGGCATCACGGGCTTTGCGCGCTTGGGAGCGGGCGCAATGATAGCGGCTGCGGCCTGCTGCTGGTCCAGGTCGGCGTCGTTGGTCGAAGGGAGGGGGACAGCAGCGGCAGCGAGGCGGGCCTTCTTCTCACGCTCGAGCTGAGCCTTGCGAGCAGCGAGAACGGCTTCACGGGGAACAAACTGCGAGACGGCTGAAGGGGGCCCACCCTCCTTGTCATACTCGTCGTAAATCTCCTCGCCGATGAGCTCTTCGAGGACATCCTCGAGAGTGATGATGCCAAGAGGCGCGCCCTCGAGGCCCTCAAAGAACTGCTCGAGGTTCTTGGCGGGAAGCTCAGCGTCGGACGGAACGAGCTGCTCATTCTGCGAAAGCTTGAGACCAAAGCCCGCGTTGGGCTTCTTGGCCTTGGCCTTCTCCTTCTCCTCCTCGACAATGGTCTTGATCTTCTCTGCCTCGGTCGGCTCGATCGTGGGTGACTTGAGCGACTTGGTGGAGGCCGAGGTGGTCGACACAGACTTGCGACGGAAGATGCCACGGCCCTTGTGGCCAAGCTCGACGTCGAGGTCCGAGTCAGAATCACTGCCACTGCTCTTGTGCGAAATGCCCGCGACCTTGCGCATGAAGCGCTGCTTGAGGCCACCAGCGGCATTGGTCATGACGCTCATGCTCTCGGCCTCCTCATCGATACCCTCAATCTGGCGGCTGCGGCGGGACACGATAGCCATATGGCTTCTGCCATCCTGGAACGCGTTCAGGATGTTCGTGAGGGGTTCGTTCCAGGGCACCGTGGGGATCGAGTTGATGGGAATGGAGGCAAGGGGCGTTGCGTCCTCGGGGTCGAGAAGCACGCACGACTTGACAAGCATGCTTCCTATGACCTTCTTGACGGTACGTGTGCCAGCGGGCGTCGTGGGCGTGACCTGCTTGGTGAGGTCGATATCGGGGATCTCGACCAGCTGGTAGACAGGAATACGCGAGTGGCCAGAGCGGACGACCTCGCCGAGTGTCTCGTAGTCGAGCTTGGCAGTGATGGGGAGCATAAACACGTTGTCAATGGGAGTCATGGCGTCTTTGACGGTCTTCTGGGCGAGGTCGAGGGCGCCCTGCGCCATGGTGACCGTGTCAAGGTCCAGATCACCACCGCCGTCGGCGGTCGCGGCGTGCATCTTGATAAGCTCACGCAGCTCAGCACGGCGGTAGATGATACCGTGGTGGCGGCCAAGAATGTACTCGAGCAGCTTGGCGATAGGGTAGCCGAGCGGGAAGAAGAACCAGATGAGCACGCGCACGACAGGAGCCATTGTGGCGCCAATCGCGAGACCGTGACGTGAGCAGATCGACTGCGGGATGATCTCAGCAAAGATGACCACAAGGGCCGTTGAAATTACGACGGCGACAATGCCGCCACCGAGAACACCGTCCATGATGACGGGCAGTGCCTCGTTGACGATCATGTTGCCGAGAATAAGCGTCGTGAGGAGGAGGTGCGAGTTCTTGCTGTATGCGCGTGAGCACGCGACCACTCGTGTGACCACTGATGTGGACGAAAACACTTACCGCACGGGCATGATGCGGCGCGCATATTCCTGCTGTTTGGGTGTGCCCGAGATCGATAGGACCTGGAGCTGTGTGGGGTCTACCGAGAAGTATCTGCAGGTTAGGCTACGTCTCGCCTGGAAGACATCAACTCACCCAAGAGTCAGTCCTGCAAAGATGCCGGAGAGCATGACAAGGACCGGGATCATGCACGCCATGGCAATGTGGCCGCCGTCCATTTCGATGTGCTCACGCTTGCGCAGGCCGGCGACTGGGCGGGGCACGAGATCGTAGCCAAAGGAGGCGGAAGCGCGCGAGAGAATCCACTTGCCACATACCTTCAGAAGGCTGAGGATGGGCGCGGTGGAAGGCGGGGCACCACCGTGCTCAGCGCCATGAGGGGTTATCGAACCTGAAGACGTAGCCCACGCGCTGCCGTTCTTAGTGTAGGGCAAAGGGTGGGGCCGGCCAGGCGCAGTGGGGCGCGCGGTGAGAGCGTTGACAGCGACAGATACGACAGTGAGGACGGCTGCAACGATAGCGACGGGCAGAAGAAGGTCGCGGACGAGACGGGTGATACGGTTCGCCTTGTCGTTTGTGGGATTGGACGGCACGTCGTTGTGCTCACCATATAGTGAGCACACGTGCGTCGATTGCTTGTCGTTCACGGGCAAGCCATGATGGGTGGGGAGGGGACCTGAATTTCGTATATCAGGAGGGGAGGGTTCAGATCCGTCTTCGATATTGGGCATTCGGTGTGCGGTGGCGAGGAGATGGGTGTCCCAGGTGGGAGAGAGATGAAGAAGATGGAAAAGAGCGCAGAAGGCTAGCGGGATGCTTAATACCCCCCATGGCCCCCCAGTTGCGCGCTCCAACGCGAGAGCGTTTAGCCACCCAAAACACGGCCACCATATCGCGCACTAATCTGTCACCTGCGCTATGTTTAGCACCGCCAAGCTTACAGCCTCTGACGAAAACTCCCGCCCATGAGGGTTCAACACCACTGCCGCAATACAGCCGCAGTTGGCCGATAGACACATACGTAACATCCCGACTGAACGCGGCCAACCACCGGAGAATTACGACCGTATCAACTCGTCTCCCTCCTCGATCATTGTCATGGGCGGGGCAAACTGGCGCCCCGTCGGGTAGTGAGGACGGGCCATGGTGAACCCAGGCTTCGATGCCGGGGACTGCAGCGACATTGGGGCGCCAAACTGGTCTGTTTGAAGACGGTACTGTCTGGGGAGTCAGCGCGGTCTTGCACTCTCCACTCACTCCAAGTTGGTACGAGGGCGAGACCGGCCTTGGCCGAACGCGTCGACGCTCTGCGGTCTCTCCATCCTGCTGCTCTGCCGCGGTGGCCGGGGAGTAGGCATAACAGTTTGGGGCCGGAGAGGATGCTCAATGTGTTGGTGGTGGCCAAACGTTGCGAAGCTTCAAGTCAGTAAGAACACCACTCTGGACTCACTCGCTCGGGCCAGACGGACGTGCCCGCTTTGATGTAGGCGGGGCGGGCTCGCCAAAGCCAATGTCGCTAATCTCATCGGTAGCCTTGAACTGTTCGTAGCGGCCGCCGCCGCCACCTTCGCCGCCGAGTATGCCATACGTGGGTCGACTGTGCAGAACATGAGGTGGGCCCATGCTCTCGACGGGTGCGGATCGGTGGCTGCGGGGGCTTGCATGAAGCTTAGCGTTGAGGTTGCCCGCGTGCGACTGCAGGTTGGCATTTTCGGCCGCCAGTGCCTCGTTCTGAGAGCGCATCTCTGCCAACTGGCGACTAAGATCGTTGTTCGTACTGGGGTCAGTACAAAGTGCAGTAGGGCCCTCACGATTTCAAGTGCTCGTCATTGGCTTTAGCTTCTTGCAGATCTTTCACGGTCTTGGCATCCCTTGCCTGCTGTCAGTGCTACGTGTTGAACCATCGCCTCACTCGCATCTCCTGAATCTTGACGCGTTGCGAACGAACTAGAGCTTCGAGCGTCTTGTTCTGGTACTGCAATGTCAGCACGGTCCGAGAGCAGTAGTCTATTATCTCACTCACACCTAGAATCTCGACGGCGTTGTTGATACCGGCAATGAGGCGGGCGGGGCTTTGGTAACGCTGGAGCACACTAGGACTGACGCGACCGGGCTTGAGGGGTTGGATCTGCACGTCTTGGCGCAAGCACCGTGTGCAGATACCGGGCTCATCTCCATACTTAGCATTGATCTTCCGTAGATAGGCGGCAGTCAAGGGTAGTCCACACTCACGCTGGTGATCACTGCACAGGATATGACCACAGGTGGAAATCCAGAACGTGGACGGCGGCATGCCAGGATTCACGTAGAGCTTGCCACTGGATGTTAGAACGCCTTTTCAGGACAAGCAAGCTAGCACATACCACAGCGAGCAGCCGGCGTATGCAAGGAAGGGGTAGGCCTGCAGGAGACTCGACCCTCCCTGCGTCGTTGAGATGGACTGGCCAAAGTCGGGCTCATTCATTGTGCTTCCCGGGATGCGTGCTCCCGACGGGTTGGATCTTGCGTGATGGGCCATGGCGGCGACGTTAGGATAGGAGGTGAGGTCTCAACAGTGGGAGACGGTTGGGGATGAGGCCGCCTGGCGCCTGGTCGCCGGTGGCGAGGGGAGGTGAGAGGGAAGACACTTGTGCGGATGAGTTGCAGTCTGTGCGGGCGATAGTCGATCAGAGCAAGCAGATTAGCGTGGGGGCCACAGCATCAGCGACGAGGGAGTGTGGATGGATGGCGACGGGGACGGGGGTAATGGGGAGGATGTTAGAGAGTGAGTGGGCAAATGGAAGGAAGAACGAGCTGTCAGAAGGAGGTGAGCGAGAAAGACATATTTCTGACAGAGTAGCGCAAGGGGGAAGGCAAGAAAGGAGGAGGGAGGGAAGGCAAGAAAAGTAGTAGAGAAGGGAGGGAAGACACATCCCACTCTCCTCGATGTGGTCATCTGGTATGCCGCGCGTCTGCGCGATATGCATCGACACCTGTCGTTGTCGCAATCGTCGTCTCTGATATCTGTCAATCTCTCACTATACAATGAATAGTACGCGTCTGTCAGCCGGCACCTCGCGCTGCCTAGTATGCGTCGCCCTCGTGGCGGTCAGAGACGAATCCGAGAGTCGACATGACCTTGTCCTTGATGACGTGATCCCGGTCTCTCCGCTTCTGGGGAATGTCAGCAGCTGAGGATATATGGGGAGAGCTGGTTGCGTCGAGGCGGCAGCTAGGTTGTCTAGGATCCGCTGAAGCTCCTGCGGCACACATTCCCACCTCCCATGGCACTCACCTCAGCCTCCTCGAGCTTCGCCCTCATCTCCTCCAGCGGGATCTCGCGGAGAGGCAAGTTGTCCTCGGCGATCAGGTCCTGCGTTGTCAGTCCTTGTTCCACTCCGCCCGCCGTCGCGGGCAGCGAGGAATGCACTCACAATCTCTCCCAGAGCAACAACGTTCTCTCCACGAATGAGAAGCACGCCGAGGTCGACATCGCTGTACTCAAACTTGTGGTGTAGCCTCTCGACGGTCGACTCGAGGAGGAAGTTGGCTGTTATCAGTTTGGGGTTCACAATGAGGCGCGCACGCGTCGCGCGATGTACTGGGTGGTGACTGGCACGTCGTTCATGACCCTCGGACATATCCCTATGCCATTGACCAAGCAGAGCACAGGCACCAGGTCAAGCACAATGGGTGGAGGCAGCAAACCCACTCACCGAACTGGTCATAGCTGCGGAGGACACCGATGAGCTTGCGGCCGTCGCGGAGGATAGTGAGGACCTTCTCTGGGATTGTTAGATGCTGCTATGTAAGACATCTCAGAACGCACTGTCAACGAGGTCGACGAGAGAGCCCGAGGTGGTGAAGGGGATGAGGGCGTCCATGACGGAGGTGTGGGTGGATGCGGGACAGGGAAAACAAAGAGCCTCGGCGGAAGTGTGGAAGGAGCGTACGTCTGTAGGAGCGGAGAGGAGGCAGTGGAGGGTTACTGCTTGGCCTCAGGCGGGGTAGAGGGTGTCGTCGTTGACAGGAGGGAGGTAGAGGGTGCTCTATGCGTGATGCTCAGAGAGATGATGGAATGGAATGCCGAACGAGCACGGCTGGACGTTGCACCTGGCCCATGTTGCAATGTCGGTTGTGAGCAACAAAGGCGGCAAGCGCACGGAATCAAATTCGCGTGGCATCCAACCATGTGGCTGGCTTGGAGATGGTGATTGTGGCCATCGCAGTGATCATGCCGCGCTGCTTGCTACGTATAATGCATTCATTCCTAAGGGGAGACAAGCAACATTAATATGAAGAGATGTACATATGAACTCTGGGAGTGGAAGGTTGATTGGTCCGTCGAAGTGTAGGACAAGAGGAGCATTCTCGTCCTTCCGCAACTCATCCTAACGAAGCGTCAACCTCCATCGCGTCTTCTATCGCATCCGGGGTTTCGTTTTCCTGGGAAGCGACTCGCAAAGCGGGTTCTCTCTTGGATCGCTCCGTGGCGCGGAAAAGGGTGTAGCCGACACTATGCCGCACGTTGTAATCGATCATCGCGTCCAGCACGGAGCCGTCCTTCCACTTCTTGTCGTGCGTCTTCTTGTAGTGCTCGTGCCACGCTTGCGGCGAGTGGCGTGATGCCCAGCTGTAGATTGGGTCATCTACGTCGCGTTTCTGCGAGTTAGCACAACACAGATTAGCAGAAGCTCACGCAAAGCCGCTCGTAAAGAGCCAGCGATCCTCGTCCTCGGCCACGGGGCACCTCATACGCTAGGAACCGGGCCAGTCGGTCGCGGTCGTTGTGTGTAAACGCGAGACGCTCAAGCGGATAGCCGTTCTTGTCTACATCGCGCTGTTGCGACGCCGTGGGCTCAAAGTTGGGGTTATTCCGCGCGAGCCACGCAGCCGTCGTCTGCTGGAAGACCCAGTCGACCTCGTACCGCTTCAGGTTCGCGTACTGTTCTAGCGGCTTCTCCAGATAACGGTGCCCGTTCGGGAGGATGATGGTGTTTGCGTCTCGCAGCTTGACAACGAGAGCACCGTTGCACTGGAATGAGCTTGTGTGAGAGGGCGTGTGGACTTACCTCGAGATGGTACATGACCTCGAGCTTCCTCTTGCCGTCTGGTTTCTTTGCGCCGTCTATAAAGTCCGGGACAGTCACCAGCAAGGCCTGTCCGTTCTCGTCCAGAAAGCACGGAAGGTCGTTGTATATGGGTTCGGCCTTGTTGGAGAAGTAGACGCGGGCAAACCAGTCCGGGTAAACTAGATGGCGAGGCTCGCCACCTCCATATCGGCTCATCTCCTCTGCGTCGTTCCTCTCCTCGTCCGACATTCCATGATAGACAAAGATGGCGTCAGCGTGCGTGTACTTGTTGGTAGCCAGTCCACCACGATTCTGCGGTGGTCAGTCCAAGATGTTACGAGGCACTCACATCAAGGCGCCGGGCAAAGTGGTCGTGGATGTGCGGAGGGAGCCACTCCGGGAAGAAGAACCTCAGTTCCTCCCATGGGTACTCGCTGCCAATTGCGATCGTGCCCTCTTGCTCGGGAGGACCGGGGGTTGACTCTCGAGTGTCCTCCGAGTCATCGTCTGGGTCGGAGTCTCTCGAAATGCTGGTATTGGTTGACTGATGGACAGCGCTCGTCCTCTTCGCCTTCTTCGTCAGGTGCTGTGTGCTGGGCCCAGCCTGCTCGGGCCCGCGATCGAGGTCGCTGTCGTTGTTCGACGCTGCCTCAGCGGTGGCCGCTCGTTTGCTCTTCGCTTGTATGTCAGTGGGGAAAGGACATGGATGCGCACGCATGGACTAGAGCTCCTCGGGGTTGGGGTTGAAGTTGAGGATGACGATAAGTGGTGGGAACACAAACAATCGAACCGGCAACCAGACCGGCGAGAACAACAACACCTTCCCCACATTCTTAAGGGGGTGGGCCAAATAGACCCCGCATGCCGGAATCCACAATCCACGACAATGTTAGTGGTGCGATGGTTTGTGGTCACCATTCCATCACTCCGTTATCGACGGTGATTCCAAACAACGCACGCAACATGGGTACATGATCTCTGCTGATATCGATCAAGCTGCACGCATTACCCCCAGTGCTGTCGCTTGAGTCTAGCGAGGTCTTGGCGAGCGGCCCAGACCATTACGTCCTCATCGCGCGATCGAGTAAGAAGCCCACAAGAACCGAGAGACAGTGGATGATCGTTCCCGATCAGTCCAGAAAAGTTGCTCTCAAACACATACCAGAACAAGCAGCCATGAAAGAATCATTACATCGCCGAGTACTGGCTTCTCGAAAGGCAGAGGACTTCCATGCCAAGTACGTGTCCATTACTCTGCCAGCTTGCTAGCCAAGGAAACAACTTCTGAACTTCTGAACTTCTGAACTTCTGACAGGAGGAGGTAGCAGTCGAGGGGCTCGATCGTGAATGTCGTACGTGCGTTCAGAGCCATGTGTTTCGGAGCTCCCCATCGGAATGCGGAGCGTATTAGAGAGCGTCCAGCTGAGGGGATCTCGCGAAGCTCGGGACCATTGGGGGAGGGAGGTGCGCTTCGGAACTACATTGTTGGAGCGTACACGAACCCTGGATCACGGGGGAGCTGTCCGGCCTCCTGCGCCGCCTCCATCTGCAGTTGACGTTGGCGTTGACGGTGCTGGACGATCTCCTCGGCGTGGGAGATGAGTTCTGCTTTGCTGAGGGCCTTCGGAGGACCCTGGGGGCGAGGCGGAAGTGTGGGAGGGCCGCCCTTGGGAGGTGGCAGGCCATAAGGGGCTGGCATGCCCTGTCGCGGGATTATAGCGAGAGATTGCTGGTGAGCCGGTGGCCTGTCCATGAAGGGCTTTGGAGGCAGGCTCGGTGGCAGGCTGCTGCCAGCGATCAGTTTCTGGGGCTGGGCCATTGGGAATGGTTGCCCAGCCGCACTTGTTGGGGAAGGGATGTACGTGTGGCAAGGAGAGAGAAGGAAGTCTGGGTCCGTGGTCACCCCAATATGGTGACGAAGGTTGGGGTGCGATGCGCTCGTATGGATATTGTGTGTAGCGTGGGGCGGGACATGAGCGTGTAGTGTTCCGGTCGACCCGCGCGGTGTGATGGTCGTCGGGGTGCAGAGGGTTGGTGTGGTAGGGGAGGCAGTGTTCAGCGTTGAAGTCGAGTTACCCGGGGAAACGGTGTTCCCTGGTATGTGAAGCGCTGAAGGTATCGGTGTGGCATTGCGGGTACTCGGCGCCGATGCAGGTATGGATGGGGTAGGAGCGCCGCGCGAGGCCCGCGCCGGGGCTGGCGGTGGTGTGGGCGGCAGGGTGCTTGCCGGGGATTCAAGAGGAACAGGTTTAGGGGCGTGGGTATCTTGGGCGGCCTTGATGCGGGGCGCCTTGGAGGCAGAGCCGCTCGCAGACGGAGGAAGTGTTGTGGCGTAGTTGGTCGCCATTGTAGCAAGCTCCTCGGCACGTCTGGAAGCCTTGTCCGCCTTGACCCTGGCGCGCTGCTCGGCCTTAACCGCTTTCCGGTGTGCCTTCTGTACACGTTTAGGGACGTTGCCAGTTGACTGTTCAGCGCGAGACTGAGCCTTACGAGCTTTCTTGAGGGCCTTGCGTGCCGACTTTTCTGCCTTGATTTTCGCCTTTTGCTGTTTCTTTGCGTTCTTTGCGTGTATCTTTGCGAGCTCGTTCTGGGTCTTTGCCAGCTTGGCTTCGACCTTGCGCTGTTTCCGCGTGACCTTGATGGGTGGCTCTGTAATTGTGCCAAGACGACGCTGCCGCTCTTTTTCGGCTTCAATCTCGGCACGAATTTCGGCGCGGAGGAGACCAGCCTACGGCGTCAGTGATGATGCTTTGGAAAGTAAGGATAAAACAAGGGTGTGTGGCTGCACACTGGCTTGAAGCAGTGGAACGGTGCGCACGTCTGGGAGCCCTGAGCGAGACGTCGCCGATGAGCCAGTGGCAGCACATGTGCCGCAGGTATGGCACTGGGTGTGGCTGCTGCTGCACGGCTGCACAGCTCGCACAGCGACGTGCGCGTGCCCACCGGGCGTCGCGAGCGGAGTCATGGTATCCTCATACGAAGGAGGCATCTGCAAGAACTGGTCAGTTTGTCTGAGGACCGCTCAGCCGTACAAGGGGGAGGTGCAGGTGCATATCGACATGGCCGTGGGGTTGACCAGCACCTACATTGGCGGGGCAGCTTGCACTCGGGCGTCGTCGCTGTGAAGACTCGGCGTCAGGCAGGAGGGTGCTGTTTCCCCGCGAGCGCTGTGCCGGCTTCTCGGACCCCGGCGCAAGAGGCGACTCCGTGCACCGTGAGGTCTTGGAACCCATGGTAGAAAGTGGATGAGAGGATGGCCAAGAAAGCGACACGCGTCCCGGTAGCAGCATACTTAAGTACATACAGCCCTCCGTCGGAGTGGGTCACACGCCTGCGAATGGAGACAGTCGGTGTGAGCTCTATCCAGAATGCGGAAGAACCACCACCGATCGCCTCTGCACCGCGGCGTTGGAGGAGCGAGGGCTCAAAACCCTTGGGCCTATACCTGCGCTCCTTGTAAGCACCGTCTGTTGGCGCATCGTGGCGCGCTCTGGGCCAAGTTGCTGCACTGCCTCGGCGGCCATGCTATGAGCTGCGAGTTTCGGCCCAAAGCAGAACCCCAGTTCCCCCAACCCAATTGAGAAAGCAGGGGGCAGGCCGAGAGGCCGCGAGAGGATCGAGGTGACACATGACGCAAGTACATGAACGGCACGATCAATGACTATCGGCCCATGAACGTGTTATAACGTGTGCCGTTTTTTTTGCGCGCTTCGTAATCCGCGATCCCGAGCAAACCAGTGGCGCAGACGAGACCCGCCGCGGGCGGCTATCCTCCCCCTGACCACCTCTTTGACATTCCTGGTCAACAACGGAAGCTGTACACCTCCAACAGGATTAAACTAACCCAGTTCATCTATGCTGGGCTACTTGCACAGACTTGGCACTGTGCACAGCCGTACAGCCAGGTGGGGAAGCAAAATACTCAGCCCGAGGCATGCCGGCAAGCCAGGCACTGACCGACCGTCATCATCAATCGGCGAGTGCTCCGTGGCCGAATATCGGTGCTTTCGGGCCCGCCTTGCTGCTGGAGCCATCTCGTTCCATGTGTCTCGATAGATGTGGCGACGCGGACAGCTGACTTCGGAGGCTATTGCCCTATATGGTTCTCTCCCACGTTCAAAAGCACTCAACTCCTGTCCTCGAGTTCACAGACTCGCTAAACCAGAGCGCAATCAGTCTCACGGAGATGTCAAATCCGACGGCRSCWGGKTTCATGACGACCACACAGACCACCCTGGCGTTCCACAGACCACTCGCGCTTGGTGATATCTGATGCGCTTCGGGACGTCGGGCTGTTTGCCACTGGCGCCTGAAGACCCGCTGTTGAACTGTGCCCCGCCGTTCTTACAAGGAACAGCGCCATCCGGCCACTTGAACTGTTCACCGTCGGAGGAACAGACCTCGAAGCAATCTCCTACCCCTGTGTGTGATTGACAGCTGGATCGAAGAGGTCTATTTTCAGTCGCACGATCGCGAAGAGATAATATCAATGTGTGGAGCACCATCTTCCTCATGTGAACGGACGGAACGTGGAGCAGTGACCGTAATGGAGCAAGTTCATGACCGACGGCGATAGGACACTGGTCACTGTCACTCAAAAGCGCGCAGTGATGAGCCGGCCTAGGGGTGTGTGGGAATGGTACGTGAACAAGAGTGCCACTGAGGATGTGGTGGGTGGCACCACCTCCCCTTCGGCGGCCGAGAGACACGAGTGGAGGGTTGAGCGGAGAGACAAGGTTAGGGAGATTAGAGATGCGATCAACGTTGGCACAGAGATTGCGATTCTGATCTCGAGATCTCGAGATCGAGTTCTTGTCCCGTGACTGGGAGCAGGGTTCTTGAGGCCTGTTGAGTGTTGACGCCGAGACGGCCGAACAGGCCCATGACGGCAGTCCGGCAGAGTCATGGGCAGTTCTTGGTCAGTATCAGCTGCGGCTTCCCTGTCAGTGATGACGGATAAACTGTTCTAAGATATACATTGTCTACTCCTTCTTACCCTCCTTCTCGTCTTCGACTGCCCTGAGCCTGTCCAGGCCTTTGATAGCAAACGGCGCGGCTACCACCACTGCGAACACGACGGCAATAACAATGGCCCAAACAGCACGCAGTGCTGTCCGGGGAAGCACGCCATAGACCAGCTGCTCCATCACGAGAATGAACTCGGTTTCAAAGTCCTGTTTGTCCAATCCAGCGTCCGCGTCGGTCGGGTCCAGGGGAGGCATGTCGACCGGGGTGGCCCAGCCGAGCCGCTCCAGAAGGGGATGGGGCATACGCGGAGACAGTGGACGGGCGCGGAAATGCAGTTCCACTCCTTCGCGGGCTGGGAGAACGTCCATGTCGAAGTGTGTCGGCGTCGAGGCGGGCCATGATATCCGTGCGGTCCACTCTCCGGGTTCGACGAAGGGAAGGAGTACCTTCAACTCGGGATGCGCGGAGGAGACGGTCAACTTCTCGCGAATGGCATCATGCCCGGTGAATGAGCCATCGATACTGTTGTTAGATCAAGACATGCCCTCGAATGTTGCCCGAGAGCAACTCACACGAGGGTCCGAGCGCCGGTGTGAGTAGCTGCCGTCTTCGAGTGAGGCGGCGGTGTGTGAGGCAGCGGTAGGCGGAAGTTGCGTATCTCAGTATCGGCGAGCACTAGAACCAGGGCGTTGAGAAACAGCACTACGCGCCAGAACGCGAGCATTGCGATACGATGAGATGATGGTGGGTTGAAGGAGAATGAAGCACGATGACGAAATGACCTGGCCGAGCTAACCAAGCAACAGGCAGCCTCCACCACCGCTGGCAGCCTCCACCCCCGCCCAGGCAGGGTTTCGTTTTTGATCCCAGCCCGGCGTCACCTTGTTTTGTTGTTGTCCATCCACCCACTCCACTCCACATCCCCATCGACATGGACGCAAAGTCGCTCCTGCGCGCCAAGAAGGCGTCGGACCGCATCGAGCACCAGTACGCTGCATACAACGCGTCCGGCGTGTTGCGTTGTTCCATCTGCGCTGTTCCAGGTAGGTGGCTTCTTGCCTCCAACTTTACGGATTCGCGCGGTGCTTCTCGAGTTTCTGTCGCCCCAGCCTCCACCTCATCGTTGCTGCTTTCTAGCTCAGCGTTGCTCCGCTGCGAACTCGACTTCGCCCTCAGCTGCCAGCTCATCGTTGATCAGCTTCCCGCTCACCCTATTGTCGTTCAGCGCTAACCCACAGTTAAACAATGGGACGCTCATCTCATGACGAAGCAGCACCGCCAGTCCGTGGCGCGCGAGAAGGAGACGGTCGCCAAGGCCGCCAAGGCCGCCAAGGCGCAAGCGAAGCGGCGCGCGGAGGAGGACGCGCGAGCCGAGGCCGCGGCCCCGAAACGTGCGCGCGTCGACGAGCCCGCTGCCGAAGCGGAGGACGGCTCTGACGGCGACGACAACGACGCAGGACCCTCCCTGCCTGCCGGCTTCTTCTCGGCCGGCAACGGACCGTCTGTCCTCGACGCCGACCCGGAGGACTCGCCGGCACCGGCACCTACGGGCGACGTGGAGCTGGACGACTTTTTGGCCTCGCTCAACGACGACGCCCCGGCACCTGCCCCCGCCGCCGCCCCGCCGCCGCCGACAGCGGCCAAGAAGCGGAGAGGATACAAGGAGGACGACACCGAGGCGGTCGCGTCGTACTCGGCCGCACCGGTCATGGCGGGACAGGAGCCCGAGGCCGTAGAGGAGGAGCAGCCCGAGGAGACTGAGGCTGAGCGCCGCGCGCGTCTAGAGCAGGAGGAGCGCGAGGAGATCATGGCGCGCCTGGACGAGGAGGAGCGGGCACAGTGAGTAATCCAGCTCTTGTCCTCAACGCGATCAGCTGGGTCAACACGATCGCCTGCTCTGGGTGCCGAGCTGACATACAGGGAGGACGCCGACTCGCGCGTCAGCGCGCTCAAGGCGCGCGTCGCAGCTATGAAGAAGAAGAGGGAGGCGATGGCCGCGAAGAAGAAGGCCAAGGAGGGCAAGTAGGATGCCAGGAGCTTTGTTGTCAGATATGCATTGATGGTAGTTATGAATCAGCGGTCAGAGGAGCCGCTTAATCCGGCGTTCTGTGCCACGGCTGATCCGGCAGATATCTCTTCGGATCTTGGATCTGGGGCATGGCCCGGCTATTTCTCTGTCCTCGGCTCGCGGCTCTTGGCTTGTTCCTGCAGCTATTTTCTCGCCGTACAAGTATCTGTGCATTGCGCTTCTACTACTTGTTGGTCTTCTGATATTACAACCTCGTCCGAGGTCTACTAGATTGTGGCATTGCGGCCATATGCCGCTTGGGCAGAATTTCTGCTCCGTCTTTCCTGTGTTGTGGTGCTGCTCGTGGAGACCCGGTCCTTAGAGCTTCGCCTTGTCGGCCGCGGCGTTGGCCTCGGCGACGCGGCGGAGGTCGCGGAAGGCCTGGACGAGGCGGTGCTTGAAGCGGGCGGTTGAGGTGGTAGGGCACGAGACCTTGGACTCGATGCCAAACTTGACGAGGTTGGGGCCGGCCATGTAGTTGAGGCCGTAACCGTCGTGCCAGGCGGCGCCAAAGCCGGTGGCCATGAAGCGGATGCCGTGAGAGAGACCCGAGGTCGAGAGCTTCCACTCCTGCGACTTGGCGTAGAGCTCGTCGTCAAAGATGGGGTGCGACTCTCCGGGGCGGAGCTGGACCTTGAGGCCCATGAGGTGGCGGTCGAAGCCGGCACCGTTGGACGACTCCTTGGTGAGGTGGTTGTGGGTGGTGCAGGCCTTGGTAAGGAGGGCGTAGCGCTGGGTGTCGTTGAGCTCGGGGTTCTCCATGGCCTTGACAAACTCGCGCGACTCGGGCGAGAGCGAGCGGATAACGTCGGTACGACCGTGCTGGAAGGCGCGGGTCGAGGCAGTCTCATAGGTCGCGGTGACGTAACCCTGGTCGCGCCACCAGGCGAGCTGGAGGACCTGCTGGATGTAGGCGTCGGGCGACTGCTTGGCGACCTTCTTGATCCAGTCGGTGCCGTACTCACCCCACCAGAGGGCGGAGCCGTCAGAGTCGGAGACGATGCGCTGGTTGCGGTTGGTGCAGGCAGTGATCTCGTCAAGAGTGGCCTGGTCGACGTAGAAGTCCTCGCGCTGGATACCCTCGCCGAGCTTGCCGGGGGCGGGCTGGGCAGGGAAGGCAGCGTTGTCAACGGGAACGTCGAGGGCGTAGTCAATGACGAGCGAGGGAATGAGCGCATCGACCGGCGAGTGCTCGCCCATGACAGCGGCACGGCCGCTGTTCTCAACAATGATAGTGAGACACTTGTCGAACCAGCGGTTGCGGCCGCCGTCGACACCACCCTGGGCGTTGCGGAGCTGCGAGTCGAGCATAGGGAAGCGGAGGGGGTCCTCGGTGGGAAGGGAAGGGAGTGTGTAAGTGTCGAGGCAGAGGGCGATGAGCGACGAGTCAATGTTGGCGAGCGACTTGCGGTTCTTGGGGTCGGTGAGGAGGATGCGCTCGCGGTTGACAGTCCAGACGTCACGCTCGTCAGCGGTGAGGATACCGACCTGGGCGGCCTTCTCGCCACGGGCCTTGCGGGCCTGGGCGTCGGCGGCGGCGCCCTGGAGAAGGGCCTCGATCTGGGCGGGGGAGAGAGCGTCCGAGATGCCGTCCGCACCAGGAGCAGCGAAGACATCAACCGAGTAGACAAAGTCGTCGATCATGACAGTCGCGTGGCGGGCGTAGTTGTCCTGGACCGAGAACTGGTCCTCGTGGGGGAGGGGGATACGCGAAATGTTGAAGAGGCGGCGGTACTGGTGCATGCAGAGGGGTCCGGCCTTGGTCATGTCGGGGGCAATCTCCTCACGCTGAACCTTTGTGCGGTAAGAGGCGAAGCGCTGGATGAGCCAGGCGGCACGGCGAATCTGCCAGTTGGTAAGGCCATCGTGCTTGACCTGCTCATCGACGGTGGTCTGGTAGTACAGGTCCTTCTTGTCGGGGTGCGACTGGAGCCACGGGTCGCCGCCCAGCTGAGCACCGGCGGGGTAGGAGGCCTTGGGGTTGGGCTCGAGGGGAATGGTGGTCTTGTTGGTGGCGCCGGCGGCAACGGGAGGAGCGGCGTTCTGGGGGTCCTCCTTGAAGAGGAGGAACCAGTTCGAGTTGATGATCAGGGGAGCACGCCAGGTGTGGTAGGCGAGCGAGAGCCAGAGGGTGTCGTCGAGCCAGTTGTTGGGGGAGACGTGGTCAAGGTCTGGTGAAGTCAGTTGTCTGTGACAGTGTGTTCCCGGTGTTCCCGTAGAGATACAATTCAAGGATAGAACTTTTGCCGGCGGGCGTTGCTGGGCGTAGCTCACTTACCCTTTAGGCGCTCCTGGAGGGCGCGTCCAAGTCCACCGGCCTTTGCAAAGTCCTTGGCGTAGAGCTCGCGCTTCTTGAGCTCCTGGGCGGCGGCATGGGATCCGTACTGGTGTGTGTATGAGCATCGAGCGCGACTGATTTGCAGACTGTTTGGAAATGGAAATACCTACCTTCTGTTCGAGGATGGGTCCGAGGGACTTGATGTAACCCTGGAGCGACTTCTCGAGGTCGGGAACGGGGAGGCGGGGGAGCTTGTCCTGGTAGGCAAAGGTCTTTGCCTGCGTCTTGCGGGGTGCGCTGGTAGCAACCATCCTTGCGTGAATGCTAGAAGAGATGGGGTGGTGAGAGATGGAAGAAGGGAGGGAGGATAGGCGAAGTGGTTGGCTATTAACAAATAGACGAAGGGGGGTGCGGAGGGGCATTGTGGTGATGATGTGCTCGGCAGATGCTAGACCGGTGGTGGTAGGATTGGGCGAAATGGATTTCGGTCGGGCAGCGGCCGTTGCGGGGGAAGCGGGGGAGAATAACCGGTTCAGGCTCTATTAGGGGGGGGAGAGATGAACTGCGTGGTGCTGGTGCTGAGGCTGAGGCTAATGAAAGGAAGCCTGTGTCGGTTGATGTGAGCGTCCGAGAAGCCGGGGAGCAGCAGAAGCAGAGTGGTGACGACGAGAGGGGGTTTGATGGAGAGAGACAAGGACCAAAGGGGGGATGGGGGGATCCGATATGTTTATTTAAACGCTTGTGAGTGAGTTCTGTCAGTGGGTGGTGGGGTCCGGTGCAGGTGGTTTGTGCCTGTGGTCAAGAGCCGTGCCGCGAAAGCATGTCCCAGCAAGGCATGACTAGGAGGTTGTGGTGTGGCATGAGCCTCAACCCACCCACCCAGCCCCAGAAGGGCCACACGGGGTAGACGGAGCTAGCTCGCCACGCTGGATGGATCATACGACGCGCGCCGAGCCCACCACCACCGCGGATCATCCTCATCCTCTTCAATCTTAGCCGGTTATGGTCCGACCCGTCAGGGGCCGCGGACAGGCAAGGGGGTCTGGGTGTCAAATAGCTATACCGTGGGAGAGCAGTACACATGATTCCCATGCAATAGTTGTTTACACCGTGGGAAACCATGTCACCATCATCCTCCAGGCTGCCGGATGACGTCCTAGATCCTCGATCTATTTGGTCGCCGTGCACCTTGTTCCTCCTCCTCTTCGTCCCAATCCGCGTCTCCATCACCATCATCCCCCCCTCCTTATCACCCCCTTCGTCAAATCCCACTCTCTATTCGTGTCCCCCTCACCCTCACAGCGATACCTGGCCGTTCTCACTCACACCAGTCCATACCACGGCGGCTCGACGCGTCCGCTCGTGTGAACAACAACGTCCCCCCAACCCCTGACGCGTTCTCCGCTCGACGCACGAACTCTAATCCCCATTTTATTGTCACCTTCTCATCTGGAATCTTCACTTGAACAAGCCTCTGCTGGCCGAGGGTCGCAATGCCCACCCATGACGCGTCTCTCGAGCAGCTGCTCATAATGGTATGTTGCCCAGTCTCGCATCATCGCCACCCAGCCCACAGTGCCTTCCCCGATGATTTGTGGCGAGCAGTGGACTTTCCGCCCATCTCCTTGTATCTACAATCGCTAACCACCAGGGCATCCCCCGCGGCCGGGCTCTTGCCGCTTTGAAGCGCTCAAAGAACGATGCAATGGCTGCCGCTGTAGGTCGTGTGACAACAAATGTTTACTCGGTGCTGATGCTGAAATACACATCTGTGTCTTCCCCCATGTCCAGGAACGCGTCTTTTCTGGAGAGTTTGACGACATTCCCTCCGACGACGAGGACGATGTTGGCTCTGACAGTGTCGCGAATGGCCTACCTGTGAGGACCTCTATACCTTGCCAGAGCTGATCATAGTCCGCTGGTGGATCAATGCACGAGGACGCGGCGGAGGCAACCAGCCCGATCAACCGCGGTGTGAAGGATGTCCTAATTTCTGACGACGCCCCGTTCGACTTTGAGGATGATGATGGCGATGTCGAGTTTTGTGAGACCACCCCGACAGCTTCTACTGACGTCAAAGACTTTCTCGACGATGATGCCTCGCAGCCTATGATGCAGGACCCGTACGCGAGCGTCTTTTTCTCCAAGGACCGTGTCGAGCGTCTTGTTGAGCCACTCCCTGAAGAGCTCACTGCTTGGGTTGTCATTCCCTCTGGCCATGGCAAGAAATCAACGGGCACCCGGAGCGTCCAGGTCAAGGTCATTGGGCGCGGAGAATGGATGAGCGGATGCCCCGAGGGAGGTAAGCCGTAGCATGTGTTCTCTGCTGACAGCAGGCGAGCAGAGCTTTTTGTTCCAGATCTATAACTCTCTAGCAGAGGGCTCGATGCCGTGTGCTGGTGGGTGTGGACACATGTATCCGCGCCTCCCGGAGCACTTCTTCTCGCTTCTAGTGAGCACATGGCCCTTCCCCATGCTAACGCCAGCCCACCTTCCCTGCCTACGCTGCGCACCTCAGCTCCATCCTGGAGCGTTCCTGCCCTACTTGCGGTCATGTCACCTGCTTTGCTTGTGGAGAGGCTACCGGGGCCGGCGGTGGCAAGGGCAAGGGCAAAGCGAATGGATCCTCCTCCACCGCCAGCGAGATCGACGACGCGCTCTTCCACTGCCCGACTGTTCAGGTACGTCACTCTATGTATTTTCCAGCTTACCCCAGGCGGTTATCCTTGGAGTCGGCCTCCAGATGATGGAACAGGCATTCAACCCCGTGGAGAGCAATCCTGCTTCACAGACATCTGTGACGTCGAAGAAGCGCAAGCTCCCCTCGAGCGCCCCCGAGACGGAAGGCCTCGTGTCGTTTGGACGCAGGTTACTCGGCAAGCCGGCGGCCAAGGGCACGGGATACAGTGGCGAAATGAATGAAGACGTGAGTGCGATACGATAACACCACTAACGGACAGCGGACTGGCGAGCTGGCTGCCGAGAAGAACCAGACGAAGAAGGACGAGGCTACGGCTACCCTTCTGTCGCAGGTTTCTCTGTACCTCCCTAATGTCAAGCGCGCCAAGACGTTCACCTCTGACTTTATGGTTCATCCCACCGCGCTCGCCCATCTGCGCCGTCGGAGCGGCTTTGTCAACGACCTTCTCCGCAACGATTCTCTGCTGGACATGACCAACCGCAAGTCCATCTACTGCGCCCTCCTCGACTGGCTCGAGATTGTTGCCAACCACGAGGCACTCGCCGCCATGCTCGCGATGCCTCAGATGCGTCCCATGGCTACTGAGCCTGGCCCTGATGAGAACACGGTCACTATGACTTATGAGGGTCGTCCTAGCCCTCGCGAGCTGTTGGAGACCATTGTCATCCAGGCGACATCGGCTCTCAAGGGTCTGTCTGCTACTGCGATTCCGGACGAGGTCGAGATTCTGCCCCCGACCACCAGTGCGAAGGACCCTGCGCCTACCAAGACAACCCCCATTGAGGATGATGACCCCGAGCTGGCGAACAATGCGGCTCTCAAGACATTCTGGTGTGCTAGCAGAAGGGGAATTAATTGTGCTGACTGCAGCGAACGTATCCTGTCCGCACGCGACAATATTGACCAGCACCTCGTCCACAGCCGTGGCCAGGAGTTTGTCGACCGTATGCACGCCGAGCTGCCTAGCATCAACCGCCGGGGCACCTCTGGCGACAAGCTGAAGGTGGCCGAGACGGAGGAAGAAACCATCAAGATCTGTGGGTCAAATCGCCGTCTGTAACTAACCAGCAGACGAGGAGTGGGCCCGCCGTGTGCGCTTCCAGCACTGCAGCCTTTTGGAGCCAAGTGATGACTCGTCCAGGTCGTTCCACCATGCGTTTAACACGGCACTGCTTGCCTTGGTGGGAATGGTGAGTCTCGCGGGACACCCGGCCAGCTGACATCAGGACGCGCCAAAGCGGTCCCTTGCGATTGCCAAGGAGCTTGGTGTTCTTAGCACCAACCTTCCGACTGCGTGGGACTCGTCCATCTTTCTCCGCGTCGACGAGGACCGCGTCGACTGCATCAAGGCGATGATCGTCGGTCCCAAGGACACTCCCTACGAGAACGGCCTCTTTTTCTTTGACATGTTCCTCCCACTCGACTACAACCAGCGCTGCCCGAATGTCAAGTACATGACGACCAACGGTGGCAGGTACCGCTACAACCCTAATCTTTATGCGGACGGCGTATGTTATCAAAGTCGTGTTTCCCGCTAACCATCAGAAAGTCTGTCTCAGCCTGCTCGGCACGTGGTCCGGCCCCGGCTGGATCGCGGGCAAGTCGACGCTGCTCCAGGTTCTCATCTCGATTCAAAGCCTGATTCTGTGCGAAGAGCCGTATCTGAATGAGCCTGGCTGGGCATCGCAAGGAGGAGTAAGTCACCAAGCAATGCTGCGCTGACGCAAGACCCCTGCCAGCAAGGACTATTCTGCGAATATCCGCCGCATGGTGCTCCACGACGCAATGTCGAACAACATCAAGAATCCCCCCTTCCCATGTAAGCTGCCTTTTGATGCTCAAAGCTGACAACAGTTGCCGACGAAGTCAAGACCCACTTTACTCTCAAGGCGAACGCAATTCGTGCCCAGCTTGACCGGTGAGTTTTTTGTGAGGCATATCTGACGTTCAGCTGGAAGGCGCTAGACAACAGCCAGCCGACTGCAGGCGATGGCGACTACGGTATCGCTATCGCTGCTAAGGCAAGTGGCGCTGGCGCGTCAGGCAGCAAGAGCCCCTTTGACCAGCATGCCGCCGAGGTGCGCCGGCTGCTCGACGAGCTCTCCCCGCCTCCGCCTCCCCCCTCCCATGCCTCCAGCTCCAAGGCGCCCGCCCCGCCCCCCAAGGGTTCAAAGGCCAGCAAGACTGCGTCGTCGGAGAAGCACCCCTTACGTCTGCTGCGCTCGAACAAGTAGAGGGGCGACACCGAAGAGTTAATGAAGACTGAAGAAGAATGAAGACTAGGGAACAGAGGACGAAGCTTCTGCGCTGCCGGAGGAGCAGCTATATCATGACCAGTTGTATTCACGCCCGCTCTGGCGTTTCATGTGCATTGTTATTTGTCAAGTCATGCATGAGGTTGTAGATATGCGAGCCGCCGCCAAGGGTAGGCAGGTGCCAAAGGTGGAGGGCCGAAGATGACCGATCGGTGAACCCTCGGCGTTCGGTCACACTTACATTACTCAGTGACTGATTTCGAGTCCACCAGTTGCTCTTGGACTTGACACAACGACGCCTTGTTGACTTGCTCTTTCTTTACACCAACCTCCTCTCACATACGCGAATACACACTGCAGAAGTCATGATCCGGCCTTGCCTGCGCCCTGCGCACCTCCGCCAGGCGCGTGCCTACTCTTCCGCTGCCGCCGGCCCCCTCAAGCTCGCGATCATCGGCTCGGGTCCTAGTGGTTTCTACACTGCGTCGCGCGTCCTGCAGCTGCTTCCGCGCGGCACCGACCTCGGCGACCGCGTCACGATCGACATGTACGAGCGCCTGCCTACGCCGTACGGTCTTGCGCGCTACGGCGTCGCCCCCGACCACCCCGAGGTCAAGGTAGGTGAACCCTCTTGGTCCCGCCCCTAACACCTGCGCAGAACTGCCAGCACAAGTTTGACGAGCTCGCGTCCGACCCGCGGTTCACGTTCCTCGGCAACGTGTCCGTCGGCCCGTCGCCGCCGGCGCCCGTGAACGGGCACCTGCCGAGCTACACGTACCCGCACGCGCTGCACGTTCCGCTGGCGGACATTGCGCCGTACTACAACGGCGTCGTGTTCGCGTACGGCGCGAGCCTGTCGAACCCGCTCGGCATTGCGGGATCCGCGACGAGCGCGCAGCCGCTCGAGGGCGTCATTCCCGCGCTCGCGCTCGTGAGCTGGTACAACGGCCACCCGGCGTACGCGGACCTCGCGCCGGACCTGAGCAAGATCACAAACGTCGATGTCGTCGGGCAGGGCAACGTTGCGCTCGACGTCGCGCGGATCCTCCTCCGCGACCCCGCAACGCTCAAGGACACGGACGTGCCGCAGAGCATCCTCGACGCGCTCTCCGCGTCGGCCATCACGCGCGTGCGCGCCGTCGGACGCCGCGGGCCGGGCCAGGTCGCGTTCACGACCAAGGAGCTCCGCGAGATGACCGTGCTCGGCGTAAACTACCCCGGCGTCGACGCGCAGCTCATGCACGACGCGCAGGCGCGCGCAAAGGGCGACCGCATGCGTACGCGTATGCTCGCGCTCATGGCCAAGCCCGTGCTCGCGCCCGACAGCCCCAAGGTGTTTGAGCTCGGCTTCCTGCGCTCGCCCGCCCCTTTGCCCTGGCCAGTCCCTCACTCTCTCTCACTCCCCCCGGGCTCTCTCTCTCGTCTTGATATCAATCTCGCCCTCGTTGCTGTCGCATCCCCCCGGCCCCCGTCACCACCTGTTTCTCTCTTCACCTCTTCTCTCTCTCTCTCTCTCTCTCTCTCTCTCCCTTATCCWTTTTTGCAAT
>PQXP01000373.1:0-25709 GCA_002973495.1 Apiotrichum akiyoshidainum | reverse complement strand
GAGACACACGCTGCGCGGCTTGCAAGCTTTAAACAATCTGTACCCCGCCCAAAAATGCTTCTCTCGTTCCAAACCGGCCCCTTCTCCCCACAATCGGCCCCGTCGTTGCCGCACGCTGTACGCGCGCAGCCCTACGCCTGTCTCCCCGACGAGATCCCCGAGCCTCCCGTCCAGACCGAGGAGGAGCGCCGCAACTGGAACCAGCCCGGCGCCCTCGCTGGCACCACCATCGAGCTCCCCTCGCGCCCCCAGTCGCGCGCCGCCAGCCACCACGCTCACCACTAAGTGGCAGTCGAGTTGTTACCATTGGGTCACCTTTTGGGTATCACGAAACAAGAAAAGCAGCACAGTCCAGCATGATGAAGTGGTAGAAGGAAGGGCTAGAAGGAAGCGGTAGAAAGAAAGTGGTAGAAGGCTAGAAGGGGGAGTGGCAGCGGGCATTTGGGTTGACAATGACAAGTTGTGAAAATAGTAGTAGTACAAGGTAGTCGAATGCGACGCAGGTTTAACACATGCAGAGCAGCCAGAGCAGCAGGCGATATTTATACAGAGGATGAAGAAAAGAACCAGGAGCGAGGATAACAGGGGATGAACAGTAGCGCGGCTCTGCATTCGAGCGCAATAGCAATGGTCAGTCTTCCTGACCTTGTACAACCGCTCGAGCCAATCGCCAGTGCTGGGCGCAACGTATGTCACAGGGTGTATGCATAGGCAGGCTGATATTTAGACATAAACATTGTACACAGACGCAATCTACAGGTATACCATTGGAAGAAGCCGAATCAACATGAGGGTCGTAGCTAGAGGCGAGAGGCCCGGGATTACCAGCGGCTGCCGGCCATGAAGGGAGGGGGGCCCATGTGGTGGCCGTACTTGTTCGTGTTCTTGCCCTGTTGCTGTCAGCCTCGGAGTATGTACGCCGACAAACACGCCGTGTCCGAGCTCCTGTGTTGTACTCACGTTGAAGAGCTTGTTGAGGAGGAACGCGCCACCGACACCGGCACCGGCGCCGACGAGTGCAGTGCCCCAGCCAAAGCCGCCCTGCTGCTGGCCGTGCTGCTGCTGGCCGTAGTGCTGACCGCCCTGGCCGTGGCTGTTCTTGTTCGCGAGGAGGTGCTTGAGGGCCTTGTAGCCGACAAAGCCGGCCGCGGCCTTTGTCACAAACCCGCGCTCGCCGGGCTGGCCGCTCGGCCCGTCGGCCTCCGAGTACATCTGCTCGGCCTCGCGGGTGGTCTCGGTCTGCTCGGGGTGGACCTGGCCGGGGGCGAGTCCGGGGTGGGTCCACGAGGTGGTGGGGGGCGTGGTGGTCGGGTTGACATAGTAGATGGTCTTGAACTGCTCGTCCCACTCGCGGACCCTGGTGTCGTCAGTACAGGTCGGGGCACACGGCACTCACCAAGGGTAGGGGAGGTCCTCGTTGGAGGGGGGCTCCTGGTCACCGCCGTAGCTCTGCTGCTGCTGGGGCGCGCCGCCGTAGTAGCCCTGGTTCTGGTTCTGGTTCTGGCCCCACTGCTGGTTCTGGTCGTAGCCGCCGCCGTAGCCGGGGTTGGGGGGCGGGCCGGAGGGGGGTCCGCCGTAGGGTTGCTGCTGGTTGTACTGGTCGGCGCCGTAGGGCTGCTGGTTGTACGAGGGCTGGCCCCACTGCTGCTGCTGCTGCTGCTGTGGGGGCTGGTTGTACTGGTTGGCTCCGAACTGGTTGCCACCGTTGTACTGGTCGTATCCGCCGTAGGACATTGTGGAAGTGGAAATGGGAGTGGGTGAGAGAGTGGGAGATGGCAACAACTCGAAGGGGCAGGGCTTTAAACCCACCGATCCACCAATCCATCCACGACCTCGACCTCGGACACTAACGGCTAGAGCGCTAGAGGCTACTGCCCCAGAACGCAGAAGGCGATGCACCCATCCACTGGCGTGCTTGGCCCGATGACGTAAGCAGGAAGCAAATGCACCTTGCCACACGCTCCCCCCAAAGGCGGTGCCTCCTCGAAACACCCCCTCGTCTGCTTCTTGCTCTGCCACTCGGCTGTGCACCACCACCTCCCTCCCCCCTCTCCTCCCCGGGGGTTGCAGATGAGCACCTGCGGCCACATTCTCAACCTGTTCAGTCTGTAGCACGACTGCGGAATGTCAGGTTTCCCCTTGGCCCACCGCCTCCCTGACAGCGGACCGACTGCGGACGGGTGGGCGTGGGTGGCACCAACCCCATTGGCTCTGATACAGACATTGGTGTTGCTTGGTATCGCCATTCCATTCCATTCCACACCACAGCTCGCACTGGCGCCACCGGGCGTGATCGTCTTTGTGCTGGCTCATTCCAAGAGGATGAGCGAGGACCCCTGCAGCGCTCGTCGGTGCACCGACTGTGCTCGTCGGTCTCGGCCGATACCGCGCATTCGCCGTCGGAGACCGACGCCACTATCGACAGCCACGCTCTGACAAAGAGAGAGGCTGTTCAATGACGCTCTGCATTGCCACATTACATGTCGGATGAGAGGCAACGCGTCGAGTGCGGCATTCGGCGGCAATCTGTGATCGGCGTTCATGATCGCCCAGGCACTTTTTCGCTGATCTGATCGCCAATCTCACCGCCTCTACTGCCACTGCACCGCTTCTCGTTCCAGCGTCTTCTTCTCTCATCTCGGCGCACCGCCTCGCTCGCTCCCGGCCCCGGCCCCGGCCAGGACGGGTGGCCAACGACGTCATGCTCGGCGTGGTGAGGCTTGCCCCTCCACGAGGAGACCGACCACCTGTGGCACCTCCCCCACCAACCATCCTGCCCGCTTCCTTCCTGCCCGCTTGCCTTGCATCAGTCTGTCCAGCGCGCACAAGAGACGAGAAGCGCCGCGAGACCTCCCTCACCATGTATGCATACCATCTTCGCTAGTATATCGGTTAGTATAAGCGTCTCTCACGCAGATCACGCTAGAGCAGGGTTCGACTCCCTGGCGGAGAAGCACGAGCACGCAGGCTGCATGCTCGCCACCTTTTTATTGGCGAGCAAGACCGCAGAGCGCTCCAGTTGAGCAAGGGCCCGCCGGTGGCAGATGGCGGTGTCCCATTAGTCACGGGTGGCGGGTGGCGCGGGTGGCCCTGCTCACGAACCTCGCTCGAAACCTCCTCGGGCCCCACCGCCCGCACAACGTACTCATCTAATCTGCGTTCTGCATCTATGGTCTACGTATTCCGGCAGTTGAATGCTGGGTGTCCCCTGCTCGCAAGCAGGTGTGGACTTGGGCTGTGGGGCGCGGCCTAGACGACCTCGGCGCCGAGGCTGCGGTTCTGGCATCAGACGGGGACTGCGTTGGTGGCAACTCACAGGAAGCTTGAACGGGATGCCCTCGACGGCGTACATCTCCGAGCAGCCGATATAATACGCAAGCGCGGCGGCGACAAAGCCCGACCAGCCCGAGCCGACGAGGCACGCCTCGTTGACCATGAGGTAGCCGATGCACTGGAGCATGAACGTGACGACGACCGCGAGGACTGGCAGTTAGCAGAGGAACACCCCGGGGACTCACGCGTAACGGCGAGACAGACGTTGGTGCGCAGCGCGCCGATGAGCATCATGACGCTGAACATCATCCACACGGCCATGAGCAGGCCGCGCGCCTGGTACATGTCTTCGGTCGTCTCGTACGCCGAGACCATGCCCGAGGTCGGCCAGAAGAAGAGGCCGTTGCCGAGCCAGTAGCCGCCGTAGCTGCAGAACGCGGTGCAGGCAAACGTGTTGCCGTTGACAAACTCGAGGAGGCCGGCGACAAACTGCGCGCCGCCGCCGACGCAAAACGCCATGCCGAGCACCATGTTTGGCTTGTGGACGCCGCGCGCCTAGAGGTTAGTCTGCTGCGGCAGTGCAAGCTCACGTGGATGTGGATAAAGCTCATCATCGCGGTGACGGTCGCAAAGGAGAAGAGGCCTGGCGGGTGAGTGCGTGCGCGCGTGCGCGGTGGTTAGACTCACCGAGCGGGCCGGCCGCGGCGCGCTTCGGGGGCGCCGGCACGCTGTACTGCGGGTGGTACTCGCGGTGCGTGCCGCACGCGACGTGGTAGCTCTGCGGCAGGGATTCTGCCTGTTAGCGCATTCCTTGCCGGTGAACGAACGCTGCTGGGCCAGCGACGCGGGGCGCACCGAGGGCGAGCGCGAGTGGGCGTCGGACTCACCCACATGGGCCTTGTCCTCGACGGACGAGTGGAGTGTGGGTGCGGCGGACATGTGTGGGCGATGCGGGCGAGAGTCTGGGAGCAAGAAGAGGAGCGTCACAAACGGTCGACAGGAGGGCCTAGAGACACACGCTGCGCGGCTTGCAAGCTTTAAACAATCTGTACCCCGCCCAAAAATGCTTCTCTCGTTCCAAACCGGCCCCTTCTCCCCACAATCGGCCCCGTCGTTGCCGCACGCTGTACGCGCGCAGCCCTACGCGCGCCCACTGTCTTGGCTCGCGTCTCCTGGCCCCATCACCTGGCCCCAGACAACCCTCCCACCCCCGCAGATTACCAAGATTACCAGAGGTTGACCCTCGGGCTTGGGGTGCCGGGCACCGGGCTGCCACCGCGGGGCGGGCAGGCTTGGCACGCGTGCATGTGCACGTCTCGCGGACTCGCCATTCCCGCCCCCGCAGCGGCCCCCGTCTTCCCCTGGCCCTCGCTAACGTGCGCGCGCCAATAACTAGATGCGTGTGGCACTCGTTGCGGCTGGCGGTGCAGAGAGCAGCACTTGCCACAGCCGCTATCGCAGCGGCGACCCACTGCGTGCGCCCCACTGTTCCCCCAGCACGCCGATGGCCCCACTATTGGCCGTAATCGGCGTGCTGCAGGCCATGCACAAGTGGGCCGGTGCTCGGCGCCGAGCGCGCGCCGAGACCTAGTGTGGGGCTATTCTCAGAGAGCCGGCGGCAGCAATCTCAGGGCGCCGGCAACCTGCGCCTGACGGATAGTGGGTCGGGATGCCGTCTGGTGCGGTGGACGCGGTATCATGACGCCGAGCGCGCCAGTGCACAGTCAGCGTGCGCGTGATAGGCGCGGCAAGAGCGACGCCCCTAGTACCGGCTGCTGACAGGCACGTGCTGACTACCGAGGGCCGAGGGCAAGACGCCGACATGCCACGCACGCGGCCCCAAAATACCTCGCCCAGTGGGTCCAACCACGCTCGCGGACGTGGCGGGGGAGACGCAGTGTCGGCAACAGACCCTCTCGGGGAGCCGCTTTCGGCACAGACGACGCGGGGTCGGGCTGGGACCTGTGCGGGGCGAACATCATACCTGCGGTATGCATGCGGGATGCGGAGACGCGGAGTTCCGAGAACAGCTTCGTCCCACTACGTCCCGCTGTGAGATTCATGGGAGGGTGCTGGTGCTGTCCAGATACGAGTTTGAGCCTGATCCGACTTTGATCTTGCTTTCCACCCATTCTTGAAGGTACCACGGGGGGCGGGGTCCACGTACTCTCAAGGAGGTTTCTTCAGCACGACACTGTCAGTACGATTAGCGCGTTCGAGGACAAGTAAGATCGAGCCTTCAGACGGGGAGATGGAGGCGAAAGGTGAAGTACGGTGTCAAGTCGACATTGTCACTGTCTCTCGTACTCTACACAACGTCCCGAGCCCAACAGCATACGGGCCGTGATACTGTACGGGTATACGGGGGTCCAAATTGCCACGTATTTTTAGGGAGGGATATACTTTGTCTCCCGATATCCGAAGGCGATCCCGCGTCGGCGTCTCCGTCCAGCCAGCCAGCTCGCGCGGGAAAGCGGAGTCCATCCCGAGTAATTTCCCAGGCAAGCGATGCGCGGCGGAGTATTCCTAGCGTGCCCAGACCTCCGACGAGCGACCTAGCCAACGCTTGGCGAGCCAGGGACACTGCCAGCCGGGCAAAGTCCAGGCTTCTCGCAGACGTTCGGAAACGCACTCCGACTTGGGGGACGAGTCGCGCGAGCAGCGTCGACGCGCCTCGACCTGTTCTGGAGCAGCTCAAGACAACATGCCGCAAGACAGATGCCGTACTCCGCACTCCGTACTCCGTACTCCGTACGCCGTGCGCCGTGCGCGGAGCGCTCTGAAAAATGCCCACCAACGCCACTCACCCCACCTTGACCATCACGTGCACTGCAGCCAGCGCCTCTGACGCTGGCACGCCTCGGGACGATCCTGCTCGCCGCGCGCGCTCATCTGTTCTCCGGTCCCGCTGCACTCGCTCCTGGAGCGGGCAAGCCAAGCCGCCGCCGCCGCCCCCGGCCAAAGGTTGCTCCCAAAGGCGAGCCTGGGGTGCTGGCCGCTGGCCGCTGGCCGCAGGCCGAGTTGAAGCGCTCGCGCGCTCGGCTGTGGCCGCCAAAAAAAATGAGCCGCAGATCGGCGTCCAAAAGAGATATCCGCCTCCCCCGCCCGCGTGCTTGGGCATGTGAGCCCACGTGATCGTCCCCAGTCCCACCCACCTTTGTTATACTACTCACTACCACACGGCGTCTCGTCGCTGTCGGTGCCATTCCCACTCTTGATGCAAGGGGTCTGCTCGCGCTGCAGGCACGCATCACTAGGACAGCGTGCCCCCACCCCCCCCCCAGCTTCCCCGGATCGTCAAGCTCGTTCTTGCCATCCCCGCCGCGCAACTCACCCGCCGCCACGTTCTCTTGCCGAGTTCTCCGCACCCCTGGTCCTGCCGAACATGCTGATGGCAGGCAGGCAGGCGGGCAGGCGGGCAGGCAGCCAGTCAGATGCCCTGGGATTGCCAATGGCCCTCGCTGCGGTTGGGCGCCGCTGTGCTCTCCACCTGCTAACCGGTCAAGCGCTGCTGGAAGGACTCTGCGCCGGTGCTGCCGGTGATTAGGAGGCCGACCGCACGCCGCACAGGGACGCTGATTCATAGCAGGCCTCTCACTCGTCGACAGCACTGTTCGGCCGAAACGAGCGTCTCTGGGCCCCTCTGCGCCTCCACATCTCGACTCCACCCCGCTGCAGATCGAGTACCACGGCTGAACGCACACAATTGTTGCTGATTGTCGACTAGTGCCGGGTGCGGGAAGAGGTTTTCTGCCGTAGACTACAGGGCCCGGAGACCATAATAGCCATGCACTTTCGGCATCTGCCTCTTCACACCCCAAGCACCCACACCATGAGCGACAAGGAGACAACAGCATACAACGACAGGCTGGACGAGAAGCTCGGCAGCGTCGAGGAGCTGGCGCCCATCGACCGAGACGCCGAGCGCCGCGTCGTGTGGAAGATGGACCTGCACCTGGTGGTAGGTTGGCTGACCCGTGGTGGTACTGACCGCAGCCCATCCTCTGGCTCATGTGGACGTTCTCAAACCTCGACAGGAGCAACATTGGAAACGCGTACGCCGGCGGCATGAGGCAGAGCCTCAACATGACGTCGACCGACTACTCGATCGCCCTCCTCGTCTTCTTCATCGGTAAGCAGCCCTCCCGCGCGGTCGCGCTAACGGCAAGGCTATGTCATTCTCGAGATCCCGTCCAACATGCTCCTCACCAAGATCCGCCCCTCAATCTTCCTCCCTGCTATCATGTTCCTCTGGGGCGCGATCGCCATCGGCCTCGCCGGCTGCAAGACCACCAGCGCCCTCGCGGGCGTCCGCGTCATCCTCGGTCTCGCCGAGAGCGGCTTTGCCCCCGGTGTCCTCTACCTCCTCTCCACATGTGGGTTTTCCACCCTTTTGCGCTAACAGCAGGGTACAAGAAGCAGGAGCTGGCCCGCCGCTACGTGCTCTTCTGGATGGGCACCCCCGTCTCGGGCATGATCGGCGGCATCCTCGCCGGCGCCATCATCGAGCGCATGGAGGGCCGTTCGGGCCTGCACGGCTGGCAGTGGCTCTTTGTCGTGAGTGCGCGCGGCACTACCCCCGCTAACGTCAGATTGAGGGAGTCGCGACCTGCGGCGTCGCCCTCGCGTCCTTTTTCCTCCTCCCCGACTACCCGTCCAACACGCGCTGGCTCTCCGAGGACGAAAAGGCGCTCATTATCCGCCGCCTCCAGGAGCAGAACCTCTCGAGCGCCGAGGAGGACGACATTGGACACTGGGAGAGCCTCAAGTCGGCGTACAAGGACTGGCGCACGTACATTTTCATCTTCCTGTACACGCTCGCGACCGGCGCCATGACCATTACCTACTTTATCCCCACCCTCGTCGGCTCGCTGGGCTACTCGGGCTCGCAGATCCAGTACATGACTGCGCCGATCTGTGAGTGTACTGTTGAATGCAGCTGACAGCAGACGCTGTCGGAATCGTGTGCGTCCTCACCGTGTGCTTTACGTCGGACATTGTCGGCGAGCGCGGATTCTTCGTCATGGGCGCGGGCATCGTCGGCTGCATCTCGTTCGCCGTCGTCATGGGCGTCACCAACCACGTCGTGCAGTACGTCTTCCTCTGCTTTGGCCTCGCCAGCATCTTCTGCGCCGTCCCGACCATTCTCGTCTGGTGCTCCAACGAAGTGTCCTGGCCCCGCGAGAAGCGCGCCATCGTCCAGGTGAGTACCACGCTCTGCACAAGGTCATGCTAACCACAGGCGTCTCTTAATGTCTTTGGAAACGTAGCCAGCATCTACGGCAGCTTCCTTTGGCCGTCTACGGACGCGCCGCGCTACTTTGCCGGCTTCGGCACCACCCTCGCCGAGGTTTTCTGCCTGGCCGTCCTCGCTTTTGTTGGCCGCACGCTGTTCAAAAAGTACCCTTACCCCACCCCTCCCTCGGCGTAGGGCAGAGACCAGGCAAGGTATTAGGAGCTCTGGGACCAGAATATCAGAAGTGACAGAAGGACGCGTGGCGCTGGGGAGACATTGTTGTAGGGTAGTGCCTCGAGGAGGAGTGCCACAGACTGCCGGGTCCGGCAGGTCTAATGCATCCTCTGAAGCTGTTTTTGCATCGGATATCGTGTCAGGACATGCATACAACGTCGTATGCCAATTCTCGGCGCTGTATCTGCAATATTGGATGCATAAGAGATAGAAGTCTACAAATCTCTGGAGACAGTTCGAAATGGCTCAAAAGTGGCAGCCAGCCAAAGCGGAAGCTTTTTTTTGTCATCAGCCCATGTGGCAGCCCAGGTGGAAGATGCAAGTGACGGCCCGACGAACGAGCTTGGGGCGCCGAGAGGGTGGAGTCGATGCAGGGGATGCAGGCAATAAGAGTGTGTTACTGGAGACCGAGGGGACGGTCAGATCGTGGAAGCTCTGCGACGTTGGCGAGGCCGCGAGCTTGACGATGTAAACCACCAACGCGTGTCGGTGCGCCCGTGGTCGCCAATACGAGTAGAGGTAGGTGATTACCGTCGGGGCTGATCAAGGCAGTGTTCATCGGGTTTGCTCGGATAGAGCAGCAGGACAAGATGTTGTTGACCGGGATGGTATTAAACGGGTGCACCAAGCGTTGAGCATGATGCGCGGAGGGTGGGTGGGAAACCGCTCACGCAGAACGGCTGCTCGTCGATACGGTGGACCTGTGGTTCTCGTCTCAGGCATGGCAGAAGCAGTGTTCCCTGTGCCCTGCCTGGCTAGCCTTCCACAATGCAATCGATCCAGGCTGCAACGATGGACTCCCGGACGCCACATGACGGACATGGGCCGAATCTCCGCTCGCCCATTCAGTTCCAGCTGGTCGAGCGCGTCAGTCTCTTGCACTCGTATCGCACCACGCACTGAGGGCACTATCCGGCCCGATATACAGATGCAGCTCCTGGCCGGCAGGCCGCCTTTGCACCTGCCTTGAGATCACAGGTGTATTACTCCCTCCGCCCGGCCCGGTCGAGTTCCTCGGTACCAACAGCTGCACCTTTCCAGTCCCGCGACGCCGACATGCTCCCAGGTGTGAAGAGGATTCACGCCTGGAATCTTCACCGAAGCGACGTCTCACCTATGCATGTGGCACTCAATAGAGAACATACGAAGCCCGCTCGCTAGGCCCATGTACTTGTAGTCTACTAGAGTGTGCGTTGGGCTCGCTCGCGATCGGTCGGTCGTTCCCGCAGGAGAAGGGGATCCGCGACGCGAGGGCGGTTGCAATGAAGAGTATGGACGCTCTCCAACCTGCAGCCTGCTCGCCTGGTTTGCGTACGAGAACGGCATCAGTGAGCTCCCCCCCCCCCCCCCCCCTCTCGGACTCTACCTCTTCATGTCTCACTCTCTGGCTACACAGGCCTGCCCTGTCATTCCAGTCCACATGCCCCGTCGCTCATGTTCTCCTCCTGTCTCGCTCAGTCTGCTTGTTTACTCTCGGTTGCGAGCAACAAGCATACTGCCTACGGCACCCAGCATACTGCTGCCAGCAGCCCCGTCGCTCACTGCGTCGTCGCCCATCGCAATGTCAGGGCACATTCGTCAGCTTGGGTTTGCGGGGTTTCACCATACCCCTATGTTCGCGGCGGTTTCTCGGACCTGGCTCTGGCTCTCCTCAACAATACCTGTCGTTTCTCGTTTCTCGTTGCCAGTTACGGTCTTCTTTCTCTGTAACAGCCCGTTTGCACTCGGAGCAGTAACCCGCCAACAGCCGGCATGATGGCATCTATGCTTACCCCGCTGCGGTCTGACTTTGGGCGGGACAGACTCGCGTCACACAACTGCCGGCGATCCCTCAACCTGCCCGTCTTGTGCAATGTTGCGTGTATCATGTTTCTGCTCTTGAACAACATCTTGCATGTTGCCAGCTACCTGCGGCTGTAACCATCCTCTCTCACCCAAGCCAAAAGGATCCAGGCCCTCTGGGACTGCCTGCCACCCAGCCTTGTGCATCTCGAGATGTCGAGTAAAGCTGGCACGGCGGTCACAGTGACCACAACGACTCCCACCTACGTCGTCTGATACACCATCAGGACTTGGTTGCTTGTTTTTCCTGGTCGCGTCTCACGTCTCAGTCACCAGTCGCATAGCAGAGTAGGTTGTGGCTCGCCACCCCTACGTCGTCTGATGTTGTTCGCATGTTGCTGTTGCGTGTTGCAGTCGTGGAGTTACCTGGCCGGCAGGGTTGCGGCATGGTGCTGGATATGCGATCGAGAGATCCGGAGCCTCCGCCAACCCTTCACATGTCAGCAGCAACGCAACAGACAAATGGAAAAAAGTCCCTTCGGAGACCTCGCGGCCCCGGGAGCGGGTCCCGGGACCCCTTTGGCGTGCTCGCCTCCGGAGAGCGTCGTGCACGCTACAATGTACCACCGAGGGACCACTCACAGCCAGCCAACTCGCCCACAAACGCGCCCCATAGACTCGACATGCATGGTGTGGCTAACAGCGCCTGAGAGATGGCATCCAGCATCGGTCGCCACTGATGAATGGACGGTCGACAGCCGACGCGGCACGTGTGGCTAGCCCGGCGCGTGGCCCATCGGCAGGCCACCACACACGCATGCTTTCTGCCACCGACATTGCGTGCGACCCACCTGTCCGTCCAGCCGTCCGGTAGCCAGCCGTCCCGAGTGTCCAGGTCCTATCTGAGAGGCTGCAAATGACGTCTCCGTATCCCGTCTTCCGTGTCTGTTGGTTGCTCGCCACTGCTGTCGATCAGACGAGATTCCATCGGATATCACGGAAGATTGAGCCAATGGCCAACTTGGCAACGTACCACGCAGTTGGTACAAACAGCCTGCGTCGATCTTGGGTAAGCGCATCGGTGAGACCGGTCCCAACTCGTCCCTGCGAACTGCGGCACCAGCACTAGCCCAATCTATGCGCCAGCAGCCGACTGCATCCTGTTTGTATGCGATGCCACATTCGAGCTTTGTTCGAGGCCGGAAACGCTAAGGCATCGCCCAGTCGGCCTCCCGCCTCCACCTCAACTCCTTTCGACAGGCGACTCTCGGTGTTCTAACATTTTTCCGTCTCCTGATAGCATCACACCCAGCGGTCTCCTCCTATGCATCCTTGCCCGGTTGCTGCTAACGCATCCTCCCTCCCGCTATGCGTCCTGGCCCTGGCCTGTGTCGCCTGCCGAACTTGTTAGCTCCCTATTTTCCGTCGGTTACTCATCACTCAGGACCAAACATCCAGTCCACCCCCCACCAACTTTCGCACTTCTTTTTTTTTTGGTCAGGCAGCTAGCTGCCTGTTTGTCAGTTGCGTTGCGGCGGCCGCATCCGCCAAGCAGCAGCGGGAGGCACAGTCACAGCTCGTCCGGTCGTCTCGGCTCGCAGTTCCACCCTTCCACCCATGATACCGCGGTGGACTGGGACCATGGGACCTGGAACGTGGAACGTGGAACGAGCAGCGAGCAGGGAGCAGCGTGAGCAGCAGCACAAGCAGCGCGAGCAGTTTGGAACACTTCCGGCGCAGCGGCTGTTTGGGCGGTTGCCTCGACCCCTGGTGTTGATCATTTCTTTTTGCTTCAGTGAGACACCACCACCACCGCAAGCAAAAAGCCAAAACGTCTGCGTCCCATCCCGTGCGTCCATGCTGCAATGTCCTGTCCTGATCCACTCTGTATCGTTCGTCATCCTTCCCCTCCCGTGCACATCCCCACAAAAACGGATGCGCGGAAGGCCGAAGCAGCTGCAGCGCTGTTTTCGGTGTGTGGGCGAGATTCAACAATATCAGTCACTGTGTGCCGGAAAACAAATCACTCGCCCTGGAGCCACACTGCGCCGCATACCTGCTTCCAGTCGCCAGGCAGCCGTGGGTAGTGACTCGGAGCGTCAGACACAGACCACAGGTGGTAGAGCTCTGCATGCACTGCACTGTGCAGCTAGTGACCACGCCTCAATTGCCCGTGACCCATAACCCCCGCAAGTGAAGATCAAGTGCTGCTTATGCCTGCCGGCGCGATCGATGAGCAGAGGCGTTCTCCATCCCGAGGCAGCACCCAAGCACATGTCACGGATCACGGTTCATCTTGGTTGAGTTGCAGATTCGACGCTTGAGCGCAAGATTACTGTACCGCACGAGCACGAGCACGCAGAGGTGACGGGCCCGTGCTGCGGATCTACGGGGAGCATCGCACTCGTGCTCGTGATGCAGATCCACCCGCACCAACATGCCAAACGTGACTTTGGCTTTGCGCGGAATTCGACAAGACGCATCAGTACACACACTGGAGCGACACGCCCAGAACCATCACGCGACAGAGGCAGACAACGGTGACCCATGCACCGTGAAGTCTGAACTCTGAAGTGTAGCAGAGCTCGCAGCTCACAGCTCGCAGACGGTACCCGACGGACGGACGGACACACGAGTCCTCGGAAACAGGAAACTCACTTCCAAAGAGACACCGCGAGGGGGAGGCAATGTGTGCCTTGTCGCGGCTGTTTGGGAACTGCCGCTGCCTGCCTGTCACGAGCACACCAGCAACAGCAACAGCAGCGGCTCGCAGCTCGCAGACACCTCACCGCTTGCCCCAGCGTGTCGACTGACGACTCCCCACCGAGCTGTCATGTCGGATGATGCGATTCCTGTGCCGCAAGGGTGGAGGCCGCACGGACAACTCCAGCACGGCTGTGGCTCTTGTTGCCGATGCTGGGCGCTGCTAGCGCTGGCGTTGCGACCATGTGGCCGTGTTCATGAGTGGGCGCAACTAGTCCAGGGCACAAGAGCGTATGAGTAAGCTTTATTCGCCGGACGAGAGTCTGCTCGGTAGCTTTGCTTCTGTGTTTGGAGCATTGGTAGAATTGGTGGGCCTGGGCCAGAGGCCACAGCGCCTCCTCCTCGTCCCTCTTCCTCCCAGTTCTTGAATTGTGGCCCAGTAGTGCGTCCGGGTGTCCAAGTTAATACTATACTAATACACTACACCTTAGCAGTACGTGCTCATTTAGATGGTTTACTTGGAAAGCAGCGCAAGACGGGTCTCGTGAGAACCGTGCGCCTGCCTGACTGTACGATCGAAGCGAGTCTCACAAGCTCGAACAAGTTAGTCTTCTGCCCCAATACACCGACATGCGAGTGGGCGGCATAGAGGTGCAGCACGATTCTGACGGTCGGTGTGACGACGACAGGACACAGTGGCAGCGACGACGACAAAGGTGACCACGACAACGGCTGCATGCATGCAGCAAGATATGCCGGGGAGCGGGAAACCCCGCAGCGAGGACGCATCGTCGCTGGGAGGGGGAACGTGCTGTGGTACCGACTGTCGACTGTCACGTCCCGCCAGCAGCGACGTACACAAGCGAGCCAGGGAGGGGAGCGTCAATTGGGCGCGCAGCGCTCGGCATACTGCACGGGCAGGGGTGCGCAGCTCTCAATAGGCCTGGTCAGGGAGAAGCGAATCGGCTGCGCTGACGCTCCTCTCCCCGAGTGGTGTACGCAGCCTGGCCGCAGGAGGCCAGGAGGCCAGGAGACGGGCGACGACTGGGCCGATCAGGTGGAGCAGCGGGCACCAAGCAACAAACAAACACCAAACAGCCAACCAGGAAAAAATTTAAAAATCACACACGTCACACTTTTATTTTAGCTTTATCGCCTCTTTGGGCAAGTGCTTGACGACCAGGTGCAATGACACCCTTTTGGCTTTGACTTTGGTGGTGCAGCCTAATGAGAGCGCTATTCAATACAATTCGGTGTACTGGGCTCCACGATCGTGTCTCGGCAACAAACGCCCAGGTGTGTACTATGCAATAGACGCGTCGGACTCCACCTTGTCCTCACTCGCACTGGAGGACAAAAAGCAACAGGAAACCGCTACAACACACATGATAGTAGAGTTAGGCGCTGCTGGCCCTGGTCCTGGATCCTGGAGACTCCAGAGGTAGCTCAAAGTTGGGTTTGCCGATGGCATCATCGTCCCGGTGCGTCGGTACACACTGCTCACACCATGGGTGCAGATGGCTGACAGCGGAGCTTGTGAGTGATAGAGTGGTTGTGTGCGAGTGCTCGTCGGCGTTGGGATTGGCGACCACTGAATCAGAGCGTTGAATGCTGGCCGTGGTCGGAAAATGTGGCCCCTGTGAACTGTCCCTCCACAAGTGGCGCCTCATCATCGCCAGTACCTACTCGAGGACCCGTGGCACCGCAGAATCTTGCGTCTCGCGGGTGACTGTATGCTGTCCTCAGGACGCTCGGCTTACAGCCGCGCGCGCGACACTGTGGCCGTCTCCGCATCAGCGCAAGGGCACTGGGACAGGTTTATCGGCGTCAGCTGGGACACGCTACTGTGGAACATGCCATCGCACTTGACGGCTCACGACAGCAGGTGGCTATCAGGAGACCAACGCATCGCAGCCGCGTGGTCGTGTCTCCTAGCTCTCTTGTGTAGTGAAAGCGCTTTGGCTGCCGGCAGCCTGACAGCTCTCCGGGCACCATTTCAATAACCTACAGACTGGTAGAGTATCGTATAGGTCGCAGGCTCCGCCCGCCATTGTACCGTCGTACTCTGCAACGAACGTACGGAGGACATGACAGTGCACCTTTGCAGCGGGGCGTCATCGCCAGACAGCGGCCAGGAGCTGGTCGAGGTCGCGACGGGAGACAGAAAGCTTTACACTTCTTAGAGGGGAGGGAGGCCTGTTCAGATCAGATCCCACCAGCGTGACCGGCCCTGACGCTGCTGTGAACGACAACGACTAACCAGCCAGCAGCACAAGTTGACTCTGGAGTGATGGTGAGATCCTGCAGATCCCTGCCGACCGTTTCTGACAAGCGACTATAATGGCGAGACCCGAAGAACGTCCTTGCATCTCCTTCGGCTCCACCAGAGTAAGGACGTTGTTGAGCCCGGGCAGGGTTGGAGTAGACTTGTGTTGGCGGCGGTGCTCACGATTGTCGTTCTGATGTGGCCATCTCCGAGCCGTTGAAGAATGCCTTACCATGCTGCTCCTGTGACGATTTAGAGGTGGGAGGGTGAGGACGAGGTGGGAAGGGGAGAGGCAGGGCAGTGGAGATGACTGAGGGCGGACAGTTCTCTGTGGTCGGGGCCTGGTGGCCATAGTCCTCGACCTTCTGTACTCTGAAGATGGGAGCATCGTCCGCATCGCTTTGCAAAGGCGTTGTTGTGAAGTCTAGATCAGCCAACCGCCGTCTCAAGGTTGCAAGTGGTATGTATGTGTGCTGCATGTGCTCTGGTAGTGGCGGTAGGACCCTCCCCTCATGCAATGCTACTGATCGTGACATCCATCGCTTCAAGGACTAGGAAAAGTCGGACAGCATGACCTGGTCGCTGCCACCTTGATCCGCACTGAGCCCTCTTACGTAAAGCTGCGTGGGTAGTAGCTTGAGGGAAGCGGGACCAAACTGGGGGTGGAGCGGGATCAAATTGACCTGCGTGCGAGTGTGAGTGTGGGGATGTTGTGTGTGGCCCCACCCCCGCGAATTGTTCTCTGTATCTCCATGTCCCCCGTTTCCATCCCCGCAAAACCTCTCTCTCTCCCTCTCACTTTCAGTGTCCCCCATCTCCCCTTCCATCCATCAACCACGACGCACACAATGAGCGTGTATTCCCCCTCAGCAGTCATAGACCCAGCCCTTCAGGATATACCGCATCCAAAGCAAGCGGGAATGAAGCGAAAGGCAAGGCAGGCAGTCGCGCCCCCGCCTCCGACGCGTGTGACCAGGAGACAGGCCGCGGCAGCCGCCCTACCCCCGCCTCCCATCGATCCTCCGTCGTCCGTGTCCTCCGCACATGCCCTCGACGAGCCCTCTCGCGGAGAGGAGGAGAACCTGATCAGCTACGAGTGGGCTCGCGAAAACACGGTAAGCTTCTGATGGCTACAGAGCAGAGAGTGAGGCGGCGAGTCTGGCGTTCCTGTGAGACCTCCGCGTCGTCGCGAACAGCAGTAACACGCTTCCCACAAACGGCAATTCATCTGCAGATTCTTGCCACCGCCGCCAGAATCTTCCCTTTCCTCGGTCGCACACACGTCTGATATCTCACGCTTGCAACTGCTGACACGGAACAGAAGCGGTCACGTCGTCGATCGCCGTCCGCACACCAGCCACGCAGCCGCGCATCGCCCGTCCCCGTATCGACACATCAACCCCCGCTTCCGCCCCCGAACCACAAGGTAGCTCCGAGCAGTAGCTCTTCGCGGCCCCGCACGCCTCAGGAGTCCCACACCCCAGGATGGGCTGGCTCTGTGCAGCACTCGGCCCACAACTCGCCCGGAGGCGGCGGCGGCGGCCCTGCCGCAGGGATCGACAACCTCGCGGCTGCCGCAGCTGCGTACCAGAATATCCCAGTAAGTGTGGCTTTCTTCCGACGCGGCATCGTCACGGAATAAGAGCGTTCCAGTGGGGATGGACCGTGCAGGCCCCGGCCTGCTTTGCGTTATCCTGGCTGTACCCGACCTTGTCATTCTGCTCGGCCGCGGTAGTTGCCGCCCCGCTGTCGCCCTCGCACCAGTGTAACACTTGACGGTTGTGAACTACGCTGACGGTCAGACCCTGCCTCCTCCCCAGCCGAGATACCCCTATCCGTACGGCCTGACCCCCTTTCGTTACGAGTGCCTCACGCCGCACCTCCCGCCTCCGCCTCCGGGCGACCCCGCCAACCCCGCTTTCCGGCGCTTCGACCCGACGCACGGCAGCACGGCCGAGCACCAGCAGCATCACCACTCGTCGTCGCAGCACCACGGCTACCACACACACACACCAGGCGCAGGCGACCATTCGTATCCGCACTCTCGTATCTCATCCGTCGCTCGCTCTGAACGCAGCGTGCACGAGCAGCGGCTCCCGGAGCGCACAGAGCATCACACGCTAGCTGCGTTGTTATCTGCAACAGAAGCGGCGTCCGGCTCGGCACCCAGTAGTCGTCCGCGCTCACCCGAGTTGCTGCGTCGATAATCGCCAAGCCAGCTAGAAGGGGACGCAGACCGGGGAAGCGTATAAACCCAATACCGCAAGACGCCCAATTGCCGTCACGCCAGTTCCCAGTTCCAGCACTTGGGACGGGGGACGGGTGGCCGCGCCGCCGGCAGCCATTGTTGTTGATTTGTTGATTTTTGAGCCTGGGAACAGTGGCGCAACCGCCGTTGGGCTTGTGGGAACGGCAGCAGGGAAAAAGACATGGGACTCGACGGACATTTGGAACACCACGAGGGCCAGGAAGGGGAAGTATGTCGCAGACGGTTGCGGCTGGCGGCGTGTATACAATACGAGTAGACAGAGACAAGGGCGAGATAATCGAACCGCCGGCATAGCCGGTACGCGTGGGCGAGCGCGTGGGCGCGGGTATGCTCTTTTAGGCTCTATTCAGTCGTCAATGTGTAGTGTGGAATACAGTAGTAGAGACATGCAGCTCTGTAGCACGTTATCCGTTTCCCGTTCATCCTGCATCGTTCCTGCGAGACTCAAAGTGAGAGGCTGGGATGTGCTGTCTTGTGCCACCATTGCGCCACTTCAGAAGTGCGATGCGGGGTACGTGCGTCATTGGTGCTCAACTCGACCGCTGATGGGCGGGGGAGATGATAAGTGCACATGTGGCAACCGCCAGCAGACGGTGACGGTGGGCGACCGCGCGACGACGATGCCTTTGCAATGAGACACTGCAAGAAGATGCGCAAGATGCCTTTGTCCTTTGATCTCACTCATTCCCATTGCAGCTTGCATTGTCGCTCTCCTCCCCGTCCTCGCCGGCAGGATCATTCTCGGCGACAGCGTGGATACCGGCATTGGGGTGGCCATGTTCATTTGCTTGTATAGGATTCACTCCCGCAGTGGGTCACGGTCAGGGTGCCTGGAGCCAAAAAGCTGGAGTCAAAAAAATATTGCACCCAGCCAAAAAAAAGTCAATCGAGCGGCTCCAGCTGGGCGAGCGAGTGGTTGGAAGCAGAGCGGCTGGTGGCCGCAACGAGGTCTTTGATGGGCCTGATGCATGCATGGGTAGGGACGGCGGTGCAGAGTCGTTGGTCGAGACCACTGTAGTAGCAGGGAAGAGGTGGTGCAGGAATGGGCGAGCGCCATATTCTGCTCCCGCTCTACCGCCATTCCCTGGACATTGACCGCCGCCGCCGACGCCTACGCCTTTGACTGACGACGTGTGGGTGGGTGGTGTGACGAGCGAGTGAACCATATTCCGCTCGATCCACCACCTTATACCTCTTGTTTGCTCTCTCTCACTCACTCTCTCACTCTTCAGCTCCATCCTCCACTCCGAGACAGTAGTACTTGTTCCTCTCGCGGTCTCTCACTACCCCGCTCGACACTCTCCCGACACACCCACCACCGCCGCCGGCAACTTGCCCAGTCCACGTTCCATTCCGCATTCTACCTCCGCCTCCGCCGCGAAATCACCACCCACCCCCACCGGGCACCTGAACAATGTCAGTAGACGACCCGCCTTGCCCCCGTCTCCATCCCCTCGCAGTGTGATGTGTGCCCGATGCTGGAGTCGCTCCGCTGCTGGCATCGCGGCCACCCACACACACACATACTCGGCGCGGAAGCCTTGGAAGCCAATCGCGGCCGGCTACACCTCCACCCACGTTTGTCAATGTGCTAACGTCCGCAGGAACTACGTTCAGCTCGAGAAGCTCGGAGAGGGCACCTATGCTACCGTCTACAAGGCGAGTATCCGGTCGGTGCTGGCGGCTCCAGGCGTGGGGCCGATGCAGCAGTTGGTGTTGGGATATGCACGAGTGGATGCCCGTCGCAAACGCCCTGCACCCAGCGTGCGAGGCTGCGCTCCACTGTCCGCGCCACAACACCACTTACCGCTCCGCGCGCCCCGCTAACACCCGCAGGGAAGGTCACGCACGACCTCGGAGATTGTTGCCCTCAAGGAGATCCACCTGGATGCCGAGGAGGGCACGCCGAGTACGGCAATCCGCGAGATCAGCCTCATGAAGGGTGAGTTCGGAGCGAGCTTGCTGGTGGGGCGGGTGCGCGCGTCGTGCGGTGGCGCCTAGGGGGTCGGAGCCGGAGCTTCCGTGGTTGTGGAAACGGCTCAGGCGCTGCGAGCAGCGGTCGTAGAGACTTCTGATGTTGTCGGATCAGTCAAGGCAGCAAGTGGAGGACCTCCATCTAGCCTGGCAGAGAGCACCTAGTGGAGAGCAACACTGACCGCACAGAGCTCAAGCACGTCAACATTGTGCGCCTCCACGATGTCATCCACACCGAGAGCAAGCTCGTCCTCATCTTCGAGGTAAGTGTTGTTAGTCTCAAGGGCTTACCTGCTCACGGCAGTACTGCGAACAGGACCTTAAGCGCTACATGGACACACACGGCGATCGCGGCGCGCTCCCACTCAACACGGTCAAGAACTTTACCTGGCAGCTGCTAAATGGTATCTCGTTCTGTCACAAGAACCGCGTTCTGCACCGCGATCTCAAGCCGCAGAACTTGCTAATCAACCGCCGCGGCGACCTCAAGATTGGTGACTTTGGTCTCGCGCGCGCGTTCGGCGTCCCCGTCAACACGTTCAGCAACGAGGTGGTCACCCTCTGGTACCGCGCCCCTGATGTGCTTCTCGGCTCGCGGACATACTCGACTAGCATCGACATCTGGAGTGTGGGCTGCATGTGAGTCGACCTACCCCCTTTTCCGGGTCCGTAGCTGACGGCAGCTTCGCCGAGATGATCACCGGCTACCCCCTCTTCCGCGGCCGCGACAACAATGACCAGCTCGTCCAGATTATGAAGATTGTGGGCACGCCCTCGGACGCTACCCTGCAGCAGATCAAGATGAACTCTGTGAGCTCACTTGTAGCGGCAGCTGCTAACGTCAGCCCGAGATCCAGCTCAAGCAGCCCCTCAGCAAGCACCCCAAGCAGCCCCTGCATGCCATTGTGCCCAAGGCACCGCGAGAGGGTAAGTTCCCGGCGACTTGCTCGCTGCAGGAGCGACTTGCAGCATGATTCTGACGTCATTAGCGATTGCCCTCCTCGAGCACCTTCTCCAGTTCGAGCCCAACAGGCGGTACGACGCCGACGAGGCGCTCGCGCACCCGTACTTTACCGCCGGCCCCATCGCTCCCGCGGCTGCTGCGCCCGGTGCGACCAACTCTGCGGCGTCGCTGGCGCTCCCTCCCCGCGTCGCCGCACGCGCGAACCAGGCCTCGGCGGCCGTGCAGGCCCAGCAGCAGCAGCAGCAGCAGGCTGCCCAGCAGCAGGCCGCACAAGCGCAGGCGCAGGCCGCTGCCCAGGCTCAGGCTCAGGCTCAGGCGCACGCCCAAGCTCAGGCCCAGGCGCAGGCTCAGGCTGCCCACCAGGCCCAGCTTGCTGCCCACCAGCAGCAGCAATGGATGCTCGCTGAGCAGGCGCGCCAGCAGCAGCAGCAGTACTATGGCGGTGAGTTCATCAATGTCGTATAGTTCTGAGACTGACGTATTGCAGCGGACCCTTCGATGCAGGCGCAGGCGCAGGCGCAGGCGCAGGTGCATGCCGCTGCCCAGGCGCAGGCCGTCCAGATGCAGCAGCTTGCGCAGGCTCAGGCGCAGGCGCAGGCCCGCATGGACCCCAACGTGAGTCACAGCCACAGACATGCCGGCGGTGGCCACCACAATGGCACTGGAGAGTCGGTGCCGTACGGGTACCAGGCACAGACACCGCGCAGCCACGGGAACGGCTGGCGCCTCAAGACCTGGGGCTCCAGCAAGAAGGCATAGGCAGAAGAGCAAGAGCGCTGACAAGACAGCAGCAGTACTACATGAACCCCGACGGACGGTACTAAGCGTGGGCCGGGTCGAGCGAGTCGCGGCTGCCGTGTGCGGCGTGTGCCGCGCGCGCCGTGCGTGCAGCAGATGGGGAGAAGGTCGCGCATCAGAGTCGCGCATCATTCTTGCGGACAGCCTCACAGTGCAACGTGCCTAATGCAGATTGGAAAGAAACGTATCAGATAGTTCAGGCGTTAGGAAAATAGAGCATCGCGGCGTGCAGCCTGCCGCCTGCCTACCGCAGGCTCTGGCGGCAGCGGCGGCAGCAAGGGCATGTTTATGATTAGTGTATGAGATTCGTGCATCCAGAGAGAAACAGAACGAGAGGCGAGGAGGTGAGAAGAGCAGCGCGGTGAGGAGAGCCGAGAGGGGCATTCGAAAGGGCAACGATGAGACTGTTTTCGAGGGGAGAGCGGCCCTTCAAGGCACTCTCCGAGTCTGAGAGTCGCGAGTCGGAGTAGTTGCTGAAGCCCCGCACCTCTCTCGGCTCAACCAGGTCTCTTCGGCGACAAGCCTGTCGTCTGTCGTCGCTCTCGGCTGAAATCCGCGACGATGGGCGGATAAGCATCGGTCAACCATTCCCCTCCACCATTTGCTCCGCAACCTTGTCCCTTGCCACCACCAACCATCCCAGACGTCCCACCTTCCTCCAACGGCCACCCACGGCCCCCAACGCTCCCTCGCTGCCATTGCGACACCCATAGCTGTCGCGGCCGCGCGCGCTATGTATATAGTATCCAGTTCTTGTTCGTATAACGGTTAGTATGCTCGCTTGTCATTCGTTGATCGCGGGAGATCGGGGTTCGATTCCCCGACAGGAAGCTGCTTCCCACTGTCTGCAGACTGTGGAATACCTTTTTCTTCCTGCTCGTGCTGGTGGCGAGCGGTAGAGGCAGCTGATGATGAAGGGAGGAAGGTAGGAGCATTGGAGATGTGCAGAACATTCGAATCGAGGTTTGTGGCGGCGCCCCTTTCCGCTGATCAATCCCATGTCCGCGCCTTGTGCTGCAGCCTCAAAACGTGTACCTGCAGGCGGAGCTGCGCCCATGGCCGGTCATAATGAGTGCATGAGTGCCAGATAGGTCTAATTAAACAGCGCGGTGGGGCGTGCATGTGTGCGCCGTTGTCCGGCAACCTCGATCCCCGATGTGTAGCAGCGGGGGCGGCTATGAGGTTATCCTTCCCCGCTCGTCAGCAGCCGACATGTGTGTGTGTGTGGTCTGCTAGGTGCGCGGCTTGGCGCTGCGCGCGAGCCATCAGCTCGCAGGAGATCTTCCGCCGCTTAGATCTCAATAACGTCGTCGTCCTTCTTGGAGTCGTCGCCCTTCTTGACGAGGCCCTCGATGTGCTCCTCCTTGGTGTCGCGGCCCTCCTCGCCCTGGAGGAGCGAGACGAGGCGCTCAATGGCGTCGCGGATGGGCGCGTCCTTCTCGGCCTTGTGCGCTTCGCGAACGGCAAGGTACGCGCCGCGCTTGCGGAGGGTCTCGCGGCCAGTGAAGGTCGACGAGAGGAGAAGGAGGATCTCGACACACATCATACGAAGAACGGGGTCCTGCTCGCGCTTCTTGTCGGGGGGAAGGAACTGGAGGGTAGCGGGCAGCTGCTCCATGTCCTCCATGTCGTACTCCTCGGGACCCATGAGGGGGCCGAGCACGTACGGCAGGACGTCGACGCCGCGCACCTTGCGCGAAGGGTCGGAGGGGAGGACCACGCGGTCGTCTAGAGTGTCAGCAATCGCAGATGGCCAAACAGACTGGACTCACCCTCGCTGGCGAGCAGCCAGGCGTGGCTGGAACGGTCCATGGCGCAGTTCTTGATGCAGCCAAGCGAGCCGCCGCGGCGGATGACGTCGGGGTGCTCGGTGTAGACAACGATCTTGGAGAGGAGGGGCTCGTCGTCAGGGGTGTGCTCAGCCGRRGGGGSGGGGRRGGGGGGSKGGGGGGKGAGARGGRGGGGGCGAGTGGCGGGGAGCTGTTGTCAGTTGAGTCCCATCTCGGATAAAACTCACCATCGAGAGGTTGGCAAAGACGGAGGCGAGGAAGTGGCACTCGCCCTTGCGCTTGCCGACCGAGTCGCGGACGCCCTCGGACGCGCCGTCCTCGAAGGCCTGGATGAGGGCGCGGATCGCCTGGATCTCGCGCTCCTCCTCCTGGCCAGCCTCCTTGTTGGGGCCCATGACATCGGGGTTACGGTAGTCGGGGTGAATGGTGCTGGAAGCAGACGCCGAGGCGGGGAGGTAGTACGGGGGGTAGGTCTTGGAGAGCGGGAGGGGGATGATAGGGACCGTCAACTCAGCCATGGCGGGCACGAGCGTAGGGTGAGACGTCAGGTTCGAGAGAAGCATGGACGTGAGGGGGGAGAGGGGCGAGGTGGTGTTCTGCACGTCAGCTTTACTACACTATTGTCAGATGACAACCAGCTAGACTTACAGCAGTGTACGACACGAGCCAGACGAGGAAGTCGTGGTCAGCGAGAACGCGGGCAACCGGAAGGCTGTCGGTGAGGTTGACAAGAGCCGAGAGCGCGTCGTGGGCAATGACACCCTGGTCGCGGCAGAGCATGGCAAGGTCCCTAATAGCCTGGACCTTGACGTCGTCGAGCTCCTGGCCCTCCTTGCGCTTGCCATCGGCGGACTTCTCGAGGACGGCAACCGACGAGGGGATGAAGATGTGACGGTTGGGCGAGTTCTTGGGGGTGTGGCCGATGAGGTTCTGGAGCGCAATCTGGCGCGCGGCAGGGTTAGGAGACGAGAGGAACTCGAACAGTTCGATAAGCTCGGCCATTTTTGTTTGTGTCTCTGGGGGATGGAGTGGGAGATGGTGACTTTGAGGACATGGATCGCGATGGAGGATTCGAGGACTGCCTTGGTCATGTCATTGACTTTTGGCGCACAGTTTCCCACGGTCGTCCATGAGGCCACGTGGTCCATCCCACCGCGGGCTGCCCTTTGGCCACCAACTTTGTGAACATCTGGTTTCCTGCAACAAACCAAACATCCACTACCCCCCCTCTCCCATCCCCTTTCCCCCCCACCCCGCTTCACTGCACACCCCCCCCCGCGCGTGCGCCTCAGACATAGACGGCCGACTACCCCTCAGCGCACGCACAAAGAACCGAGCCGAGGGCTGCTCCATAGGACGCAGCTGAACAGGACAACAAAACGACCGACACTCGTCGCCTTCTTAGATCCTAGCACCACCCACACCACTAGGTGGTTCCCGCGCCCAAGATGATGGGCTCCAACTTCCGCCCCGTCCAGAAGGACATTGAGCTCGTCCAGCCCCCGACAGACTCGGTCTCCAAAATTGCCTTTTCTCCTGTGCAGGATGTCCTTGCCGTCGCGTCGTGGGACAACAACGTGAGTCTGTTGCTGTCTGGTCAGCGCGGCCATGTACAATACTCACCCCCACAGGTCCGCTTTTACAACATTAGCAACACGGGACAGTCGGAGCCCAAGGCCATGTACTCGCATGAGGCGCCGGTGTTGGATCTCTCGTGGTCCAAGGTGAGTCGGCGCGCGGCGCTGGAAACAAACAACAGGGGGGTTGTACTAACGCCCTAGAACGGACAGCACCTCTTCTCGTCGGGATGCGATAACGCGGGCCGCATGTACGACCTGAACACTGGACAGGCGCAGCAGGTTGCCGCGCACGACGCACCGATCAAGTGCATCGAGTACGTCGAGGTGAACGGCAACGGCATTCTCATTACCGCCGGCTGGGACAAGAAGATGAAGGTGGGTGCGGTGTGCCGCGCGTCAAAGTCGGCAGAACGCTAATCGACAGTACTGGGACCTGAGGACGCCCAACCCTGTCAACACACTCGAGCTCACTGACCGCGCGTACGCCATGGACGCGACGGACAAGATTGCTGTCGTCGGTACCGCCGATCGCCAGGTCCACATCTACGACCTCGCCAACCCGTTCACCAAGTACCGCCAAGCCGAGTCGCCGCTCAAGTGGCAGACGCGTGTCATTTCGTGTTTCCCGGCATCGGTCGGCGGCGACGGATACGCTATCGGAAGTATCGAGGGCCGCGTGGGCATCCAGTACGCGCACCAGATAGATGAGAAGTGAGTTTGCCTTTGGAAGAGCGGCAGGAGCTGACCTGTAGGAAGAACTTTTCGTTCAAGTGCCACCGTATCGACTACCACAACCCTGGCGGCCGGAATCCTCGATGCCCTGACCGCGCCAAGGGGGGT